>VKOC01027018.1:0-40801 GCA_009364415.1 Spea multiplicata
CTTTTTAGGCTTTAGTGGATAACCCAATTAGTCTTTTAATTGACATCTAACTTTAGAATTCAGTGAGTTTTAAAAAAAGCCATTATATAATTTTTTTTTTGGAGTCTTTTGGTGTCCAAGTAGAGCTATCTCTTCCGGAATGACCATGGTCTTATGGCATCATCTTTATGACATCAAGTTATAGAACCTCATATTATCAATACCTCTAATGCATCCTATCAATTCCAAGATGTGATTAGGAGGAACCCAAGCAGCTTTGATGTAATTGAAAAAAAAAACATTTCGACAGATCGTTGAACGCCTAATCAAATAATCTACA
Source organism: Spea multiplicata (assembly GCA_009364415.1). Classification (NCBI taxonomy): domain Eukaryota; kingdom Metazoa; phylum Chordata; class Amphibia; order Anura; family Pelobatidae; genus Spea; species Spea multiplicata. The sequence continues at coordinate 320 of VKOC01027018.1, forward strand.
TTTAGCTTGCACCTTTCATAATTCTTTTTTAAAAAAATCTATTGCACTTTATTAATGTAGAAATAGAATTATCCATCAAAGGGTTATGGATGTCTTCTGTTCGTATATCCAGAAACCTTATTCCTCTTCGTCTTCATCGTCTTCGTCTTTGCTGGGAGCACATCTTTGGAAGCAATGCACCGTCGTAGCCAAGAAAAAACTCGAAAAAATAGCAGCGATAGAAACGGCGACTCCGGAAAACATGATAATTAAAAAGTCCGTCAATGACAAGGTGAATTTGCATTCCCCGAAACTGACGTCTGACAGTTCATGCAAGAAGATTTTTCGGTCATCTAAGGTGCAGTGAATTTCTTCTACACCTGGAGGAAAGGAGAAAAAAAAAAGGAGACAAAATCAGGACAGACAACGTCAGTGCGCGTGTTTCTTGGGGATGATTGATTGCCAGAAATAAACACCAAAGGGTCTATTTAAAATTGTGTATTTTAAGGGGCCAATCCAGCCATTAAATGCACTTTAATGCATATGATAGCTGTGTTACAGTGTTTCTTTTGGCCAGGAAAATAATTCATATGAAAGTAGTTACAAAGTCATTTTATTTGCATTCTTCATTGATGAGGCTGTATGAGAACTTGAGCTGCCCGCTAAAGAACCTGATCTATTGTAGCACTAGAGTCATGTACTTAACCCCTTAATGACAAAGCCCATACATGTACGGGCTCAAAATGCATTGTTTTCAATGGGTTTAGGGACCGCCCATTGTACTTAAGGGGTTAAATGCACTTGAAAATCCAATGGTTTGCCCCAAACTGGGCTGGATTCTTCATAAAATAGAGGCACTGTGCCACAGGCGAGTCTCTCATGCTTGCTACACCTGGAATCTAATGCCAGCCATAAAAAAACAGTCTAGAACACGAATATTTTGGTTCTCCTAATTAGGGCTGTCAGCTCCTGAAGTCATGGTCGTGAAATACCCTCCGGGGGCAATGACCGACCCGGCTAATAACGTGCTCTGGAGCCGGAGGTCGATCAGCTGAATGAACGGGGAGAGTGTGGATCCATTTCATTTATCACTACAACCAATTTTAAAATTGATCCCAAAAATGGATAATGGCTGATAAATTCCAGAATGTTAATGTTGAGTAATGTTGGTTATTTTAGAGTGACGGAAAACGAAAACCCCGGCTTTGTTGTCCAGTAATTTGTTCTTGATATTGGTCCATTTGGACCAATATTTTCAATGCAGTCATTAACATGATGTATCTATTGGCTTCTACAGTCTGGGAACGCTTTAAATGCTATCCATGATCAATTAACAAAAAAAATGGAGTGAATCCCATACTAAATGCCCTGTTTTAGGATTTGAAGGTGCAGTTCCACATATTCTGCTGAATGTAATACTTTGTAACTATACAGATCGTTAGAGACACCATTCTTAGGACTGTTGAAAGTCGGAACCCTTCCTAGAAATAATTAATTATGTGAAATGAAAACTTTTCCCCTAACCGTTTATAGAAAGGAATAAAAATGGCCGATCTACCAAGATGCATACTAGGGAGCGCAAGTAATGTTTTATTTAAGTGGAACAGCATCTTTAAATCTTTATGCCCTTTTTTTTCCCTCCCCTCATGCCCGCCTTTTCTGGAAGCTTTTATTATATATATATATATATATATATATATATATAATATATATAATATTTTACGTATGTTCTGTAAAACCTTACCCGACATTAAAGGGTGTCCTTTCAACACGATAGATTTCCAGAAATACAATTTCTCTCCAATCTGGAGATCCGCAAATCCTCAAAGTGCTTTTCGAGGCAGCGAATTCATTTTCTCAGCCAGTGACACTGAGAAAATTAAACTATTTTTGTACTTATCACCCAGCTGACAGCAGGTGGTAATTAATTTTTGTCATGATGGGCTGGAAATTGCAAATTATCTTTCTTACTCAAGCTCGCACCCAGTTGTAATTATGTAGTTCTAATTTAATTAAGGGTCAGTCGATGGGGTCATGGGAATCCTCCTCGATCATTTCAAGCCAACAGGGGGAAAGAAGGACGTGAATTACTCCTTTACCAAAGGTTTAATGCTGATCCATTAGAGCTTAAACACTCAGCCAAAAACCAAAATCAAATGAAAATAATAATAATAATAATAATAATAATATAACTATTTATAAAGCTCTAAAACATTCCACAACTCACTATAACACCATAGACATACATACTCCTAAACGAAACGCGTCCTGCATTTTGGCACCTAGCCTGGCCAGGCATTACTTATTCTACACTGAGTTTTATTAGATTTATTTTTATTGTTTGTTAATTATTATTATTTTTATTATTATTATTGTATGTATTTTTTGTTATTGTTATTTTTATTTTGATATGTATTTTTTGTATTTTTAATATTTTCTTTGCCTAATGTTTGTTTACTTTTCTTGTAATAAATTATATATTTTTATATTAATACTTTGCCGGAGCGCTGTCTTCTTTTAGTTATACATACATGCTGTACATACCTTATCTCCCTCCTCTAATCCTATGCTCACCCCTGATGCTATAACACCATATATTGACACACACTTATAGTAAAACCATACACACATACTGACATCAAATACTAACACACACACACATGCTAACACCATACAATAAAATACACACACACACACACTCTAACACCATATGCTGACACACACTTCTGCTAACGCCATATGCACACATGCTTATACCACACACAAACACACACACACATACAGTAACACATAGTCACTTTAACATCATACACTCATGCGCACTAACACCATACACTGACACGCACACACTCTGCCACTATACAGTAACGCTCACTTACTCTGACATCATACACTAACACACGCTTACAACAAAACCATGCATTTGCACAGACTTACCCCGGAACAAAGGCCATTTGTGACTTATCGGCATGAAGACGGTTATCATTTATAGTAAAATATTTAATCCAAACAAGGTGGGAATTATACAGCAGATGGCATGGGCTAAAAATATGTCACACGCAGCCTCGTCCGTTTCACACTGTGCTGTCTCTACATGATGGAATTCATGTTTCTGGGCAAATATTTAGGTGCCAGCCTGGGGTAGTCCTACCGTAGTTATTAGCTTAGAAGAAGTGAAAGTTATTTTTTCATCTCAAAATACAACCAAGCCAAGCCAAAATTCTGTTAAGGCCTAAAACGGATATATTTCCAACAAGTAAACTGCCGATGTGGCATCGGCCCCGTAACCGAGCATTCTATACCTGGAATTGCTGCATTTTAACGTATAAGAGAAACGTGAGAAATGTGTCTTTCACCGGACTTGGCCGGCGTCGCGTTTGTGGACGGTCTCTGATGAAATCGGAGCTCCAGAACTCACGGAGAGGTCAACCGTGTCGTTTTTCACCTGCTCTGTTCACTTATGTCGTGGAAAGAATCACATTCACATTTCCAGCATGTACTGTGATTCCCGCCGTAGGAAATACAATGTCTCGAGAGAAACCGGATCTGGTTACAAGGATACCAGGTTAGACAACCTTGTCCTCTTATAACGGAGGTGGACAGCGTTCCGCTGTATTTATATCACACCCCTCGTCGTGCTCCCTCCACTAAACGTTAAGTCATGGCTTCTAAGGACCAAATGTACTTTCCGGGAGCCCCTAAGCAAAAGAGAACATCACCCTACTGTCTTTGGGTGCCCAGAAAAATATCAACGGATGAAGGAGAAGAACGAGAAGAGGGAGAAAAGAAGTAATAAGTAACCCTAACCCTAAAATAGCTGGTATATTTTAAAAGCCCCCCAAACAAAAAGTATTTTTTAGTCTTTAGCGTTTACAATTCCATTCTCTTTTATCTTTTTTTTAAAAAATGTACAACTAAACAAAACAGTTGCTTACAATATATTATAACGTGTTATTAATTCACCTTTAGAGTCTTTTTGATGCTGTTGTTGGTTACTGGATGGTTCTTTCTATCACATTTTATAAAACAAATATAAAATCACGCTCAAGCTTGTAAGGTACTCCTCAACATATACAACGTATGCATTTAAGGGACGGCAGGTGATGGAGCTTGTTGTGGAGAGACTGAACGATACTCAATGGTGTGACGATGAACCTCTTCCAAGTCATGGTCGGCGACTAGAAAATATCCAAATGTTCCTCTTTGGCACCAAGGCCAGACTGGAGATGACTATCTGGCCCGGTACTTTAAGGCCAGCGGCCACCAGCTGAATCCATACGGCCAAACGTGACCGCACCGCAGGACCTGATCTGACTCTGGAATGGCAGTATGGGTAAAGTCCCAAAGTCACATAATAATAAATCTATGTCACCCCCCCACACTCACAACTCTCCCCACAACCCTCAAAATTAGTGTCCCTCTAATCATATCACCAAATATTATAATCCACACTTTCTGGGGTTACAAAACATTATAAAAAAGGGGGCAATCTCCATAATATTTAGATTTCTGCTACTTGTCATGAGATGAATTATGCTTAAGCTTCGGTGCATCTTTAAATGATCTACAATAGGTCTAAAATGTAATCAATCCGATTTCCGGGTTCTCCACTTAAAAATGAGTAATTTCCGACGTCGTCTTTTAAAGGTAATAGAAATGCCTTGATAGAAATGCACCGCCGCTACGGAAGCAGACATCAAAAGGTTTAATTTCAGCAGACCTCCTGCCACCAGCACTTGTAGGATAGCGGTTTAGCTATTAGGCTACACGGTATCTCGGTATCAGTATAACTGACGTCGTGGTCACTGCCAAGTCCTGAAATGAAGCCGCCTTCTTAGGTGAAGTACATGGCGGGACTTTTACTAAAGTTTATTGGTGGCACGAGGCTCCCACGGAATGCGTCCAGATCCTGTTTAACGAGCGAGAATCAAGCTTATTGAAGTCTAGGCGGGCCATATGGCGCGTCGGGAAAATGCCTGGTGGGCCACCGGCTCACTCGAACATAACAACGCAGCCACGCATATCCAGCTGTCGGTCGCGCTTGTGTCGTCAAGCGCCCGCTGGCCTTAAAGTGCCAGCCCTGGAATGATCCCATGCCCAGAATCTGTTTAATGAGCGGGGCTCAAGCTCAATTAAATTGTTACTTTCCAAGGATCGAAATGTATGTTCTCATACGCAGAGATGTATTATGGTAGGTGTTGTTCTCAGCCTGACCGAGTCAGAACCTCCAACACAACCCAAAATCTTTAAACCCATTGCTTGCATTATCTTTTCTCAGCGGGGGTTCCTTCTGAGATACAACAGAGCCTCTAGTGGCTGAACCGTGTAGTGCACCCGGATATGATATCATAGCTGCCAACTCTCCACAATGCAGCGGAACAGGGGGAAAAAAACGCAGAGGTCTGTGCTAGAGCGTCACATCTCTCTGTGATTTGCTAATGGTGCAAATGTTAAAAACAAATGTAAAAAAACAAAATTTTTTAGAGAAAAATGGAAAGAGAGATTCATCAATTGTAAACTCTCTAGGGGTGTAATGTGATCACTATATGCCTAGTGCTTCTTTGGCCATTCACGTTTCTCGCTAGAATAGAGGTGTTATAAAATATTAGGGTAAAGGTAATATTAGGGCATAGACATTAGGGTAAAGGTTTCTAAGAGCAACCTTTACCCTAATGTCTAAAGGAGGGTGTCTATGCGGCCCCTAAACATCAAAGTCATCAAAGATGGACCCCCATTACCCAGAGACATAAATCAGGTGGGGGCAATTAATACTCCCATTGGAGATCTCTTGGGGTTCACCTCATGTGTAAAGGTGAGTCAAGACCTGGACCTCCTTGCTCACTTGTCCCTAGGGGGACACGAATTGCACCCCACTGATGGGGTCTATGAAGGTCCAGACAGATGCCTCTAAGGGTTAAACTGCATTGTTGGCACAATGTAACAATCTAATTGGACACGTGATACGTTCGACTTCACGTTAATAAACCGCTGTCTCTGGATAATCGGCAGACCTTTCTCAAAACGCTCATAAATTTCACATTACATATAATTTCATTTAAAGCTCGATAAGAAAAATGGATATATATCAGTTTTAGCCCAAGAGGAAAACGAGTCTCCGGTCGAAGTTTATGTAATTTTACATCTTTTTTCTATGTCGGTTCAATAAAAAGTATCAACTTCAGCTCAAGGTTCCATTTAGCGCTCGACATTCTATTCTTGGTATCCGCTTCATCTGTCTTTGTGGCTTCTCGTCATTTCAAGATTGTTCCTCTGTGTGACGACCTGTGACCAATTTTCTGACTCCAGAGCAGATTACTTAAAGGAACGGCTTGCATTTCACCGTCTGTTTGGAGATCTGAATTTATTAGTTACAGGAGGCGTCAAAATGCTCTTTTATGTAACAATGTATCGTTATCTAAGACTATCGGTGTGTGCTTAGAGATCCATGTTTTTAGGGATGCAAATTTAACAACACTCATGTCTGCCCTTGCTCCACCCCTTTTTTCACATTCCCTGACCTATTAAGGCCTTGACAGAAACAGAATTTGCTGACATATCAGCCTCATTCGGCCCGTCTAGTCAGCTTGTTGGTCGGTGGTCTCGTCTTACGGAGCCATGTGCCTATCCCATGCATGTTTAAATTCACTCACTATATTAGCCTCTTCTGCTTCTGCTGGGAGGCTATTCCACTTATCTACCACCCTCTCAGTAAAGTAAAGCTTTCTTCCATTCCATCTAAGCCTCTGACCCTCTCGTGTTAGATTCCGGTCTCTTGTTGTAACTTTTCTCCTCCTATGGAATAAACGTCCCCTCCTGTACTTTGTTAAATACCTTTATGTATTAAAAGGTAAGAGTAACTATTGCTATTATAGTTAATTTAATATGGTTAATTATAATATAATTAAATATATTAAATATATTTAACGTGCAAACTGTTGGTAATTGTACAGTATGTGGGAGGCATAACCTCACATGAGATCAGCTACATCGCTATACACCCCACATACTGCAGGGGGCAGCACTTTACATGTGAAATGCTTAAGTGTCCTGGAAAAAAATGGCCAATGTGTTCACCCAGGGGCTACCTAATACACGTCACTAGCAGTCTGATGCCACAGTGCACTGTCCACCTCTTCTTAATCACATTTATTGTCTGCTGAATCAGACATCATACATGGGACGTTTCCAGCACCCCCAAAAATCTGGACGCTGGGTGGTACAAGGAACTTAAGCCTGACTCCTGAGACTGTCCTGGGAAATACAGGAGTGTTGGCTAGTATGCGAGTGGTTATTCTTGCGTAATAGATGAGTATGAGTTGTATGCAGCCCTTGAGTTCAACACCTGTCAACATGTAACTACCCAGCTGCTCTGAGACCTCATAAGGCTCAGTTACCCCGAGGCGCACTCACGGGGTGCTGGGCGTCATGGGAGTTGCAGCTGGATAGTTACTTGGTGGCCGGCCTTACAATTTAACTTCCAATAATAATCATTGTAGTATGCGATTTGCATTTGGTGCGTATGGTGATGTCACAAAAAGGGGCAACGTAAACAAATGAACCCCTTTTTATCTTGATGGTATCCATCTGCTTGCATGACTCCCGGTGTGATGTAATAAAAGAATTGCCCTATGTGCCCAATAAAATAAGGAAACAAAGCCATTTCTTATGGTGTGCCCTGAAATGGACTTACAAATGGGTTTGGATGCGTTAGGGTTATTTTTTATTATTATTTTTGATTAAAATTCCATTTTTTTTAATTGTTAGTACGTTTAAATGGAACGCAGAATTCAGGCAGGTAGGAACGGCTGATTTATTTTCCTTCAGTCCTTGAATCTCCTCTTTTGAGACACCGCTGATTAAAACAGATGGTCGCACCTGCTCGGAAAATAAGATTTATTTTTTTTTAGGATAATCAGCCTCCTGCTCTACTGACCTTGTGTGCGACACAATTTTTTTTTTTTGTCAAATAGCCTCCAATTTACCCAGTAGATCCCCTGTGGGTGATGGGCACTGTACCCAAGCCTAACCCTTGTATATTATAGGGTTAAAATCAAGCTCAGATTCATTAGCCATACAAAGGGGCTTCATTTGATTCATATACTAAACAAAATATCTATTTTTTCATTACAAAATATCCAAATTGCAAAAATCATCCTCTCTGTTAACCGACTCTTAAAAGAAAACGTAACATTCCGTCCGAAAGAATTTCAAAAATATCGATTTTTGCTCACCCCGAGACGTGTTTCGATTTAATTAATATTATTATGATTATTTTTTCTTTATTGCATCACGGTGGATTACTTTCATTCCGCATTATGTATTCATTTGTGGCATTTTAAACACCGATTATTATTATTTATTGATTTACATAGCACCATCATATTCCGCAGCGCTGTACAATGAGCAAACAGGACATTACAGGCAGAGCGTAACGTGACAACCCGGACCTACAGAGACAAAGGGGCCGTATGAGCTTACATATCATTAAACCCCTGCGAATAAACACTCCTATCACTCTCAGGCATTCCTACGAAGCCACAGTTCTTAATAGATCTTTGCTGGTTTATGCATCAACGAGCAGAACTCTGATGCTGCCATCATCGCTCCAACCCTGAGGATGTACGTGGACTGACAGGTTGCCTGGGAATGATAGGAGTTCCTATGCAAAATTCAATGATTAAAGAGTTTTTTTTTATGGGAAACGTACCTTTTGGAAGCTTATTTGAATTTTCATCAATCCAAAAAAAGAGATTGGCAAAGCCACAGTCACATGCCCACGGGTTCCCCTCCAAGCGTACCGTTCGAAGGGATGGAAGAGATTGCAGGGCTGTCACGCTTAAACTTTGCAAGTTATTGTCATTCAATTCCAATACCTGGAGGGACCCGAGGCTTTCGAAGGCAGCTTCATGCACGTCAGAAAGGTTATTATTCCCCAAATTTAACCTGATCAACCTCTCGGCCGATTTAAAGATCCCAGCGTCGAGCTGCGTCAAGTTGTTGTAGCTCAAATCGAGAAAAACCAGCCTGGAAGAAGTGCTGAAGGTGCCTTCCTCCAACGCGGTCAACGAGTTATTCCTGAGGTCCAGATAGACGAGATCCCCGTAGTACAAGAAGAGATCGGCCGGAATGCTTTGAATGTGATTGTTGGCCGCGAGGAGTTTCCGTACGTCCAGCGGAAAGGTGTCGGGAAGACTCGGGAGCCCTTGGTCCCTGCAGTCTATGGTGTGGTGGTCTATGCAGACGCAAGCCGACGGGCACAGAAAACACAAAGGCATCATGAGAAAACAGCACAGGCAAAATAACGGCGAGGTCCACCAAAGGAAACATGGCAACATTGTAAAGGTGCGAAAGCATGAGAGCAGAGCTAAGAGGCAGACATCGTGCAGGGGTGGCGAGCAGAAATGCCGGATACATGTGTGTGTGTGTGAGTGCGTGTTAGTATCCAGGAGATCACATATCATCATAGATCAGATAGCAGCAGACTTGGGGGGGGAGGGGTACACATGGTCTGATAAAGGGAATATTTCTTCACTATAGCGAAGGGCTGAGAAATGCAATCTCAAGCTCCGTTCCCTGTGCCGACCCCATGCTGTTCGAGCCTCTGCAGGAATTTCAATACATTCCCCCCCCCCCCCCAGAAGATGTTTTTCTTTTTTTTTTCTGATCACATGATTTCTAAAGCATCGGCGCCTTCGTGCCTTGCTGGCAAATTGGCACATTGACCTATGCCAGTCGGCGGGCTCCTTATAACGCAGTGACTACATTATTCAGTAATCAGGTCGACGGATGTCTCATTCATTCATCTCATTCATCACCCTAAAAGATAAAAAACAAATAGCACTAGAATTACATATATATTTATATATTTATATATAATCTCTATTTAATATTTGGTTTGTTTTTTTTTTGCTTTTAGGGTGATTTTTTTTTTCTTCTTCTTTTTTTTTTTTTTAACATGTAACATTTTATTATAAAGACTGCATTTTAATAAGACCCCCCCCCATCATTAGGATTATCTGGTAGCGCTATACTGAAAGGTGAAGGTGCTGTTCCACTGAGACAAAAAAAAACATTTACTGTGTTAAGCAAATAAACCTTGGCAGATCTGTCATTTTATTCTTTCTTCTGAAGGTTTGATTAAAAAAAACAAAACTTTTTTTCAGTTTATGGCAACAACCTATCGCTGCTTGTTTTTGAGTCACATGACAATTTAGCGTTCCCAGTACAATTTAAAATAAAGAAAATTATTATATCCGGGAAGCGTCCGGGCATTCAGTGCTAGGAGTTATGCTTTCTAATAGTGAATTTAAAGGGACGCTCCACCCGCCATATGCGTTACCTTTAAATTAATGTTTCTTGTCACCCCTACATGCTTTTTTGGCCAAAGGCATCTCTTGTATAGTAATGCACAAACTCCAGCCAGCTCCAGCACTGGCTTGTTCAATAACCCTGGGGTGTCTAATGAGACCCCCTGCATGCATGCGCAGAAAGCGCTCCCATTGAATTAAATACACCCGAGTGAATTTTTTTTTTTTAATATGGATTCTTTAAGAATTTAAGAACCTCACAGGCGTCCTGAATATTACCGACATAAATTAGCCCCACTCGTGGTACTCTAGGGTAATACAAAGGCTCTCGTTTGTCTATCATCTGTCTTTTCAAATTGTATTATTTATCCCTTTGATCCTCTGGCTTCTAGAGGATCCAAAAATGCATTGTTTAGCATAACTGAAGGTTAATGATTTAGTGATTCCACATCTTGTAATCTTTTTTCAATAGAAAAATCATCAAAATGTGGGCTTTAATTAATGCAGGAAAAAAATTCTATAAAAAAATTGTGGTCAGAAGAAAAAAAATGGGGTTTATAATATCCATGGAACCAAATATTGTTTTAGTTTTTGCTTTGTAGATAATAATAGTGTTTTGATGTAATTTATTAAAATCTGGATGCAAATCATGAACAATCAAGTAAATTCTGATGTGAAAAAATGTACATTTTTAACATAGGCAGAAAAATAAGTTACATTTTTCTCATGGTCCAAGACGCTCGACAAATCTTGAACAAGAAGTTGCTCGGTGCTGGGTAGCCTTTTCAGCAGCAGTAAAGCGAGACGGTGAGCCTCGATGATCGCGCCGCGGTGTTAAAAAGCTCATTAGCATAAAGGGTCATGTCGGCTCCCCCCACGGCAACAAACGAATAAAGACAAATACACCCAATAAGCCAGGACCTTGCACCCTATCACATTCCTGTCTTAGGTCTGGGTAATTCTTAAATTGAGTTTTCTAATAAGCCCCCGGCGCGCTCCTGACTCTGCGAGGGAGAATTTGTTGGCCTTTATAAATAAATAATAACAATGATATGAGCGGATACGTCCTGCGATTCCACCCCAGGGACATTTCCCAGCAGCGCATTCCCGGGAAATCGCTGCGAGATTATAATATACCAATAAAGAATCTGGTTTATTATATTTTTATTATATTTTATTATATCTATTTACCAAAGTGTTTAACATTGAATCGGGAAGTGTATGTGGCACGCGTTCTGTAGCGTTATCACGTAGCTAGGAACTGTCTCATGGGGTTCCCTCCAATCTCATGGTCCCCAATATGTGATTTTATGATAACTGAGGATCCCATCTGGTGCTATTCTCATTATTATATCATAGCTGAAATTCCTGCTTGAATGCAGGTGAGTTCGTCTACAATATCTCTACCTCCTGACAAGCCAAGGTTTCCAATGTGTGGCCACCATTGGTGATTAAGTACGATGTGAGCCAAGACAGACACAGGTCTTCTGGAGGGTTGACTGCTCTTCATGGTTCTGGTCCTCCAATAATACAAACTCGAGCCAACCTAGACCTATAATTGGGGTATTTTGGGGGGGACAACCTGATGCTTTTTGGTATTTAAATGGAAAAAGAAATTAGAGACACGGTTCTAATGAATTGTCAATTTTTAGCTAATTTAGAAGCGTAATAATAGCTGAAAGCATCAACTAATAATTATTTTGTGTCCCACACTACTAGACCATCTTCTCCCCTGCCCTATTCAACAAGGACGATCACAAACATATTGGGGAGACCCGCCATATGGAGGGCCAGGGGTAGTACATGCACAAGAAACACAGAATTCGCCAGCAGATCAGACCCTTTCGGCCCCCACCTTCGTTGGTCCTGTCTTGGATTCAGGAGCCATATGCATGTTTAAATTCCCTCACTGTATTAGCCTCTACCACCTCTGTTGGGAGGCTGTTCTACTTATCTACTCAGTAAAGTAAAACGTCCTTACGCCACATCTAAAATCCCAAGGCCCCCGCTGACGTTATCATCCGCCTCTGGGCAGAGCCGGCGTTATATCACGGTGGCAGGCCATTAATGCGGACATTGAAATATGTCAGACAGGCCGTTGTTAACCTACACGGAGCCTGAAGCCGGGGTGATTGATCAGGAGGCGCACAGGGAAATAATTCACGGGCTAACAGGTGGATTACAGCCTGAGAAATGAATGGCGGATGGGATATTGTTGTGGGAGATGGGAATTTAATCCAACGGCTTTACTACGTATTGAGTCCATGAAGAAAAATGAGTTAAATAAGACTGCTGGGTCTGGTTCTCGTTACATGAAATCACATCGCTATATCTTCTGCATCCCAATATACGCAGCAGATAGGGTGACCCCATCCGCCATGTTTCCCAGGACACTAATAACCTCCACGTATTGCTGAGCAGCACACGTAAAGCGATGCCCCCTGCAGGGCATTAGATGTATTACTGAATCTGTGCCACGGGGGGGACATTTATAAAAAAAAATCTATTTATTTGAATATTATAATTTCATAACATTTTGGGAAGGGGCTCCGTAGAAAAACTTAAATACCCTTAAGGGAACAAGTGAGAAAGGAGGTCCACACAGGACTCACTGTACACTTGAGGTGAACCAAAGAACCAAAGGTATGAGGACAACTCACCTGAGAACAGACATCAACTTAATATCCAGCCCACTTATGTCTAGAGATACCAATCGCACCCCACTGGTGAAGCCCATGAAGGCTGAAACGTGGTTGTTGGTTCCCTGGTGCAGAGGAAACATTTTGGTTCTGGACAAATCCGTCAAAGGAGATTTTGACTCTAATGGCACAAGTGGGCTAAAGCTTGAGTCGCTTCCGAGCAGGACGCACCGTACGGCAGGCTAATAGGTTGCCGTCCATACTCAGTCGTATCTTTTTGTATGCCGTTTCTCCCCTTGGGGAATCTCCTGGGGCTCACTTACACCTGGGAACCCTCCAGATTTGGCCCAAAGAACTCCAGGAGAAGCAACGCTTCTCTTTCTCCACGTCAACACCTGAATCCCCTGGGTCGCGGGAGCGGGGTCCTGACACGCCCCACTCCTCGCCCATTTCCCCTTTAAATGGGGGTGTTTCCTACAATGCCAGCGCCCAATGACATCGGTGGGAACGCCCACCATCGTCAGCGTGACCGCTCACTGACGGTGGGCCATGTCCCGCAATGGTAGGCTCCGGGTAGCTGGAGCCCAAAAGTTCCCAGGTATGGGTTCATTCCAAGCGTATCGGTGAGTCCAGATGTGGACCTCCTTTCTTATTTGCCCTTTCAGGGAAAACAACTGCATGCTGTAGATAACGTCTGTCCCAAAACCATGAGATAGGGGACCATGAACTGTAAAACAAAAAAAACCACTTAATTTTCCGCCCGTGTGGGTATTCCACGCACCCTTTCGCTGGTGCAGAACATTCTGACGTTACTTCATTTGACATTTAGTCTTGCTAATAAAATGAGCGAACTGTCGGGAAGAATTAAATCACCCTGTGAACCGATCTCACGCGTAGAACAATAGAACTCGGACTTATTTACAGCTGGGAGAAATCACCATAGGCTTGTCATACAATCATCACCATCAAGAAGAGGAGACGAGTCCACGTACCCTTAATGCCGGGTTAAAGCTGCTAATTAAACACTTTTTGTCACATTTTAAGTGTTCTTAGCGCAAATATTGTCTTGTGGATTCAATGTCACGGCCGAGGCACGAATAGTTCACGGCGCCCCCGCTATACACTCTAAGTAATTGGATTTTTTATGTCTTAAGATGTCAGATAATAAATCTTGATAAATTATCTCAGCTTCTAACAATATATTAAACAAATGGCACAAACACCCTTTCAGTGGCGCTTTTCCTCTCCAATCAATCATTTTATTTATTTAATTTTTAAACGAAAAATAAAAAATATTTTCAGTATAATGTTTATAAATTTCTTTTCATCGAAGCTCCGAGATTCAGTGCTTCGCTGCGCGCGCCTCCTGATTGTCTGCTACTCAAGCTGTCTGAGTGGAGTCAGCTTTGGAGCGCTGCGGCATTATTTTGGTTCGCTGTTCGCCTCTCCCTAAGGGCCGCTGGAACCCGACATCTCAGAGAAGAAGTAGCCCTTAGGCCGCCGCACGTCTTTCACCAAAAAACCCAAATCTTCAGGGAATCCGCTTCCAACGGCAATGAAATAAAATTATACCTGGTGTTACGGCTCCCTCTAGTGGATGTTTGCATCAGCCCTTTACAATCCTTTTTGCTTAAAACTCTTTATGGCCATACTTAGGAATAAGAAACTCAAAAACAAGCGATAAGTCCCTTTATGATCTTAACCCATGGGCTCCCTCATTTGCATTCTGTAACCTTTTAAGCGCACACGAATGTTAACCTGACAAAAACATATCAATGGAACACGGAAAGAATCCAATATTAGAACAAAGGACGGCTTTTAACCTCAACACGTTCTGCTAGTTCAAGTAACGAGGCAGCACTTTGAAACATGATGGCTTCAGCCAGATATTTGAAATAACAAGTATGTCCGTATGTAAGCATGTGTATAGGTATGTTAATGTGTGTAGGGTGTATATATGTGTGTATAGTGTTAGAGTCCATGGGTGTATGTTAGTGTATGGTGTTGTGCAGTGTGTGCATGTGTATAAGGGTGTGGTGTTAGCGTGTGTGCTTATGGTGTTGTGTGTTGCTGTATTGATTAGTATGAGTGTGTGTGTCCCTATGTAGTGGTAAGCGTGTGTGTATTGGTGTACATGGTGAAATGGTGACAGTGGAATCGGATCCCACGATTATTCGTTTTTTTGGTGAAGGAGGTAGCTTCTCTCAGTTGATTCCAGCGGTCCTTCGTCTTGCATGGCCCTTCTGGCCGAGGAGGGAAGGAAAGCGTTGCGTACATCTTCCGCCAAGTGTGACCACGGAGCATGAAAAGTGGTTTCACGGTGAAGCCCTTAAACCTCTGGTCTTCCGAATAAAACATCTGTATGTCTGAGGTTGTCGGTTCCCTTGTACAGAGGACATCTGTCTTGCGTTGACCTGTCCTAAGCAGTCTTTTATTTGTTTTGTAAACAAAAATTTAAATTAGTTTTAAATAATAAAATGTTATTTATCATTATTTGTTTGTTACAGTTATCATTATTTGTTTGTTACAGTGTAACCGTGAATACATGCTGTTATTATTCTGGAAAGGCCATTACGTCCCAGGACCCCAACTGATCTCAAACCTCTTACGGTAACTTAAAGGTATTTGGTCTCATTATTTAAGTACTCTAAAGAGAATTAGGTGACTTCTAAAGCCCCTGTTAGCAGCTGCAGCCTGAAACCGTAATCCGCAGGCAAGATCGCGTTATAACGCTGACCTAACGGTGATTACTGGGAGGGTGAAGAGTCTTTGAGACCACCTTATTCAACCCCCACCTTCCAAAACTTCTTAAGTACCTCCCTTTCCCCCATGCAGCTCCAGTCGGGAATGACTCTGCATCTATAACTGATTGAAATATACTTTATCGGGGTCGCCGTACATTGCTCGGAGTAGAAGACTTCTTCTGGAGAAGCAAAATGTCCATTCTACAACTTCTTATCTCTCTGCTGATGGGTCTGGCCGTGGCCCAGGAAGGTAAGAAGAAATTTAAGATCTCAAGATGTTTTACCAACCACGGGACAGCTTAAAATACCTACTGGCTCTTAAGATCTATATATAAAAAAATATAAAAAATATATTATATATATATAAGATTAAAATAAAATATAAATATATTTTATTTTTAATATCACATAAGTAAAGTTATATGTTTAAGTTTTTTTTTTTGTTTTTTTTGTCGTGCGTTGGGTTAGAGTAATTACATAATTATGGTATGGAAAAAAAACGCAACATTTAATTGAGAAATTTTATTTTCAAAAAAAGTTTTTTTAAACAAAAAATTGGAATATATTATATTTTGAATATACAGAACATATGTCCTGTAAAACAAGATTATTTTTGCCAGCTTCTTCTTTATTTTACAACTCTTAGCGGAATTCTCACAAATGTATCATTTAACCCTTTAAAGTGTAAATATCGATGTTTCGATCTGGTACACGGACTTCTCCCGGTCTAAAATGTCGGCTCGGTGAACCGGCGCTCGTTTTACTGCAGATATACCGTATAGACCGTATATGCGTCTATACATGCATGTTTGGCAGTTTTTTTTTTTTTGTTTTTTTTTTCTCGGTCGCAGGCTTCATGTTTTTTTGGAACATAGAAACCTTTTTTTTTGCTTTTGGAAAAAATGTTCACAGAGGCTTCTTCATACAAAACTGTAAAAATAATCCTAACAGGGGAAATCCAAATTACATCGGCTGATTCCTCCGGGACATCAATAGTAAATCAGTACCTGTGTTAAGCAGGACCAGCCTCTACGTTAAAGAGAAGAACCCCCCCCCCAACATTTGAAAGGGTTACTATGTAGCATTTAGCCGAAGAATGCGTGGAATGGTAGGATAAAATATCTTTATGTCGTTCTTTCTCAATAATTCCCATTCATGACGCTGAGTACGTATTCTGCACGCTGATTACCGACGTTTGGGTTCAAAAGTCAAAAACGGAACAATGGACGCTATTCATACTATTCCGAGATGTTTAGAAGGTGATCCGTTGCATCCATGAACCAGGTTTGCGGGCTTAAAGTATCCTCATCAGGCAGGTTCATTCAGGGACAGGCAACCCCCTGCCTCTCCGGATATCGTGGACAATAAATGCCATGATGCGTGCGCTACAGCTGCTCCGCACTGCGTCCGCCATGATGGTGGAGTTGTAGTCCAAAGCAACTGGGTGGCAGCGGTCCTCATCGTTCCATGAAACTTAGGAAGCTTTCCTATACCATGAATAACTAGTAAGAAGCCTGAAATGTATCATGAGAGGGTGGTGGATAAGTGGAACAGCCTCCCAGCAGAGGTGGTAGAGGGTAATACAGTGAGGGTATTAAACATGCATGGGATAGACATACGGCTCCTGAATCTAAGACGAGACCAGCGACTGATTAAGGTTTGAGTCTTTCCACACAGAGGGTAACTTGGCATCAGGTCCTGCCCTGCCCTGATATCACATCTGCTTCTGAAAGACTAAGAGGGATGATTGAAGGAAAGAAAAGGGGGGGGGATATAGGGGGATTTACTGCCTAGTGCCCCTGGATAGGGTCATAGGCCCCAGAAGAGAAAGAGAACAGAAGTAAATGTGCAGACAATGGGAAACATCTTAGGAGAAAGAGTGAATAAAACAAAGAACAAACTAAATACCCAGTAAATGAGTAACAGAACATCCAAGCTGTATGTGTTTTCTAAAAATCAAATCTGATGAACTAATGAAGCCCTCTTTGTTGGTTATTTTTTAAAACTCTTTAGAAAGTAACGTTCCATATCCCATAAATAGAACCTCAATTACTTATAACTTTAAACGTTTAAATCAGTCTATTTTACTGTGTGTTATTGTGTTAATGATTTAATATTTTTTTTTTTGTCAAGCTACAGTGTTGCCAGTCACCGAAGACGCTGGAACGTTGGACGTCACGGAAAAGACTTTCATTCACTCTACCGACCCGCAGACCCAGGTAGGTGCGTTCTAAACGCCAGCTCCGTACTTCTAGTCATAGAACGGGCAGCGCCCGAAAAGAGATACCCGCTTGGCTAGGGCATAAAGAGGGGTATTAGGCACCACTTGGATGAACTGCACACATCTGTATCACACTACAAAATTAGTAACAACAGTAATTATAAATCCATAGTAAAATTAATCGAAATTACGGTAATTAATACAGAAAATGTATAATTTAGAGCAATCATATTCCATAGCGTTGTATATATATCTCTCTTTCTCTCTCTCTCTCTCTATATATATATATTAGTGCCATTTGTATGAGTTCTCGCTCTGTTATCTGAGCCCCCAATCTGCTAGACAAACCCCCCGACTCCTTATCATACTGCCCGTGGGAAACAATAGAATGCCTCAGTCTTAATCACACAGTCGGACATTCTAACTAATGAAGGTCTATGGGGGGGATGTCCATATCTTAGTACCATGGACAGGGCAAAGGGTGCATGCGGACCTTTAACGTCCCTTACATTTTAGTCACATTTATTCTGCCAAACTAAAGCGATCGCAGCGTTTTGTTTTAATCCTCTAGGCTTCCACGGCTGAAATAAACGTTACTGAATGTAATGGCATAACAGAGAGTTCGGCGTTGGAAAGTGCGACTCTGAGTTTGGGAAACGACAGTTCAACCGATATCGTAGTTACAGAAGACCCTGAAGGTATACGAATATAAATACGCATATGGGACAAACTGGCCCTGTACGATGTATAGTTAATAAACAATCATTAGTCACAAGGCATCTCTTCTGTGAAGAAGTTGGTATTCATAATTTATCGAGTATTAAAGATGTTAAAAACACTACTTCAGATTCTTGCAAACAGTTAATTTTGGGTTTTGTGGCTGGCTCTGCCCCCTATGACAGTTTCAGGGCCATATCTAAGCGTTCTGGTTTTCGGAAGAGAACCCCGATTTCAGTCAGCGGGGATCATGGACCAGTTGGAGAGATCTTCTGATCTCCCTCCACGTGCCCCAGAAGCTGTGAAACCGGTGCAACCATTGGAGCCCCCATGTGGCCACCACACGACTGCAGCTGAGGGCCCCAAGATGGCCCGCTAGTCCGATTGGGACAGCTGGAATGGCGTAGGGTATCCAAGGCTCCTATATGAAGGAGCACAACCCGGCCAACATATCTGGAACGTTCTCCATAATCTACCCCTGTTCATATCCTGAACGTTCTCCATAGTCTACCGCTGGTTCATTATCCCTGAAACGTTCTACATAGTCTACCCCTGTTCATAATCTGGAACGTTCTCCATAGTCTAGACCCCTGTTCATATCGCTGAACTTTCTCCCATTAGTTGCCTTAGCCCCTGTTCATAAACTGAACGTTTGCTCATAGTGCTACCTCTGTTCATATGCTTGGAACGTTCCTCCATAGTATACCCCTGTCATAAATCTGAACGTTCTCGTCATAGTCTACCTCTGTTCATGATCTGGAACGTCTCGATAGTCTAAGCCCCTGTTCAGAATCTGAGCGTTCTCGCATAATCTATCCCCTGTGTCATTCCTGAAACGTTCTCTCATGAGTCTACCTGCTGTTCATTATGCCGAACGTTGCTCCATAGTCTACGACCCTGTTACAGAATCTGAACGTTCTCGCATAGTCCTACCCCTGGTTCATATCCTGATACGTTCGTCATAGTCTCCCGCTGTTGCATATCCTGAAACGTTTCTCCGATAGTCTCCGCCTGTTCATATCTGGAACCGTTCTCCATAAGTCTACCCCTGTTCATATCACCCCTGAACGTTCTGCCATAGTCTACCTCCTGTTTCATAGTATCCTGAACGTTCTCCATAGTCCTACCTCTGTTCGATGATCCCGGAACGTTCTCGCATAGTCTCCCCTGTTCATATCCTGAACGTTCTGCGCATAGTCTACGCCCTGTTCATATCCATGAAGCAGTTCTCCCCATAGTCTCCCCTGTTCATATCCTGAACGTTCTGCTCATAGTCTACCCTGTTCATACCTGAACGTTCTCTCACCAAAGATAGTCTCCCGCCGCTGTTCAATATCCGGAACGTTCTGCCATAAGTCTCCCCCTGTTCATATCCCTGAACCGTTCTCCATAGTCCTACCCCTGTTCATGATCTGAAGCGTTACTCCCATAGTCGTCCCCCTGTTCATATCGGCTGAAGGCGTTCTCGCCAATAGTCTCCCCCTGTTCATATCCTGAGTCTTTTCTGGTTATGCCCGGTTCTGCAGTCAGGATGCCGCGGCCGCGAGGCTCAGCCCTACACACACATTGTGGGTGAAAAACTCATATTAACTTTGCTGAGTAACAAGATTTCAAAACCACTTAAAAATGTGTGGCGTGGAATAGAAATTCTACAGTTGCGAGCGTTTGAAGAATACGCCTATTATTTATCAGAGACGCGGAATAAACCATCACGTGGAATATTTACCATTTGATGAGTCACTCGCCAGGTTTATTTTCAGATATGTCTAACGTAGAAACAGTATCCCTATTCATAGGTTTTTTTTTTCTTTAACATAACATTCCGAAAGGAACTTACTTTTTTTTTTTTACAATTATTAAGCAGGGTCTTTTAGGAACCAATTTTTGGAGGTTCCTTATGAAGATAATAAATCAATCCAGATCCAAAATCAATTAAGAACATTTCTGAATATGCTTTCTCTTGCCTAAACTTAAAGGAGATTGGTCTCATGGAGCGTGATTGCCATTGCATCAATAAAATGGTTTCTGTACTCAGAATTTATGCAATTAAAGTCACTTTTCATAGCGCTTCACAGATAAATTCATAACTTTTTTTACGTATTGACGTATTATCATTTTTTTTCCTGGTAGGTCTGGGATTAGCAACGCTTGTTGGAATTGTGGCTGGCGTCATAACACTTTTTGGAATAAGTGCCATTATTATTATCGTAATTGTGAGGAAAAAATGGGAAGATATTCGTAAGTAGGTGTTTCATTTTTTTTTTATAATCATATATTATTAAAAAAATATATATTTAGTTAAGAAAAATAATAATTGTGTAAATATCTTGATTTTCTGTACATTTTTTCTGTACATTTTTGCAATTGTTACCAGGTTTGACTATGTTGCAAAATGTTAGACTTCAAAACACAACTAAAAATTAAAGACATCTATCATATTCATTTTTCATTCCTGGGGGCAATAAGTGTCAGTGCGGTCATCTAACAGTTCGTATTTCTATTCCAAATGGAACATTGGGGGAAAATGTACAAACGTTAAGAATTTATTTTCTCGTTCGCAGACCCGGAAACTGAAGGAATTCGTGATGAAGAACAGGAAAAAAAATGTATTACATTGAAAACAGTTAATGGTAAAGACCGGGCAAAAGGAAACATCTAATACAAATATAATATAAATGGAAGATATTAACCCCGAGAACACCCAGGGACGAGTATGCAAATGTATCCATTTCCATGGGGTAAAATATGGGATGATATTCTAGTTATTGGGTGATATGTACAGGAAAAATAAGATTTTTTTTTTCTTTCGCCATGCCATAAAGGTGTGCATGTAAATAATATGTACATGCGCTACATGTATACATCTACAGCTGAAGGTCCCACTGCAACGCAAAATATTAAAATCATAACTATTTTTTATTTTATTTTTTAACCAGAGTATAAAATTTTAACATGAAACTATCAAGCTCATACATTAACCCTATAGGTGCGCTCTTACGCAGGTCTGGGACACCTATGCGTTTCTTTTCTGTTTTGATTGAACAATCATGCCCCCTGCTGGCCTAAATGATACTGCATTCAGTAGATATTCAGGAAGCTCGGCTCCGCTGCGCCAACGAATGTAATTATTAAAAATGGAAGCTTCGTTGTGTAGTTTAAACAGATTTTCACGTAAACTGACCTTGCCTTTTTACCGTTATTTATTAGATAGAGGAGGATAAGAAATGGCTTTCTAGCTGTTGAGCTACCGTTCTCAGGGCTAATTTATGATGTGCCACATAGTGACCTTGACCGGGGACGTTGTGTGATCCGAAAGGCTGCTTACTGACTCGTGTACTATATCAGGTCGTCTTCAAGGATGAATTTCCAAGAGCCGATAGATCAGATCGGCCCATCTAGTCTCATCCATAATTTAATTCCCTCGCTGAATTAGCCTCTACCACTTCTGCTGGGAGGCTGTTCCACTTATTCACCACCCTCTCAGTAAAGTAAAACTTCCTTACATGACACTAGTATTATAGAGATACTATGGGATAGAGTTTGGTAGCCCTTCTTACCACTTTTCACTATTTTCCAACATGCTACATTTCCTTACCCGCACATTCATCCGCTTGCGCATTCATTCATTTCTTTCTCTGTATCAAAAAACAGCAATCAATGTTTTAAACCGAACCTTTACAAAAGAGGCCATTTCACTAAGGTTCAAGCTGATTATTGAGTTACTGACCTTCCTTCAGGCACTTGACTAACTCAGCCTGAACAGTAGCAATTTCATTCACAGAAAGCTGAGTTGCAGTTGATTGAGACGCTTTAAACCTTTACGCTGGGTCAAGTTGCCACTGGTTTGTCATTAAGTTGAACTCAACTGTCCTTGCGTCGTCCGTTGAGCTTGTAGTATGAGCATAATAGTATGAGTCTGAGGCTGAGTCTGTCATTCAGTCAAGTCAACAATAGAATTTGGAGTTCTAGGTCTAAGACCACCTACTTGACCCCACTCAAATGTCCGAGCATAGACTTGTCGCTATGTTTTTTATAGCAACTCGCTGTGTGTTGATGATGGAGTGGACGATCATTGTAGTTGAGTTGACAGTCAAGTTGAGTCAACATGCAAGTTTCTCACTATGATTTTATTCAGTTGGGTTGGCCTGATCAACTCTTCTTGACACGGGTCGAAACCTTCGTGAATACCACAATGGGACATCTCAAAGGCACAGCAGTCTCTATGGACACAATGCATGAGAAGTCAGTAATACCCCATGGACGGGGGCTTTTACCCTCTGTACGTTTACAAACCAAAATCCGATGCCTATTTGGGTTATTTATTAGTAGCAATTTTGCTTAGTATTTCATTGCGATTAATGGAATAACGGATTTAATAAAGAGTTATTTTGGTGCAGATTCTTATTTCCGTAGCAACCAAACACCATTCCTTTCCGTGTTACTGTGATAAGACCGCTATTAAAATGGTCCATTGTTTGATAGAAATTGTATTGAAACTTTTCTAGAACCGGACAGATAAATGTATAAAGTTCCAAAGCAAAAACAAATAAAACCCGACGAATTGTATGTAGAATTTTATGTTTTAACTGTGAGGATATTCGAAAACAACTTTTTTTTTTGTTCTTTACCCTAAAAATGTTTAAATTCATCAAGGATGTTTATCATCAAAGTATTTTAGCTTCCGATTGCTGGCAATGGAATATTTTGTGTATTGTGGCAGAATGATATGATTTGTGAATGTAGGTTTTTAACATTTTTCGACCCAAAGTTGTAGACCGATTAAGTAATATTGAAATAAAACGCGTCACTCAAAAATGTTTGGTCTAGCGATTCATTGGCATTTCATCAGGCCTGGTACGCCGGGATGGAAAATGGCGTCCTCCACTGGGAACGGGGTAACCTTCAGTTGGGTGCAACCAATCCTCATCATGTGATGAGGCGGTGGGAGGAGCATGGGGCGGGTAAGAAGAGGTCCATGTGATGAGGTGGTGGGAGGAGCATGGCGTAGGATGGGCCAGTGGGACCCTGTCTTTAGGATTGTACTGGGCCCCAAGATCTCTGATGGTGGCCCTACTCCTGAATAGTACTAACTCGGATCTCTTTACAAATGCTTCCTTGTTCACGGACCGCGTACCATTGGCTGCTTGATGCTGGGATATGATGTCATACTTCAACATTCGAAAAAAGCAGGTGATACATCTTTTACACATAATGAACGCATATAAAAGCATCAATAATTCCCACCTCTACAACAGGCCTCTGTACAGAAGGGTTCTGGTCGGTCTTTAATATAGGGCAATAAAAATCACAATACCTACTGTGCAGTTACTAAAAATGTATACTTTTGTTCCATGCAAAAAAACCCCCAATTCTATCATTTTGGGGATTAAACCTTAAAAGGACCTTTACTTGCTTTTATGGATTTCCTGGTGGCTCCTTTCCCCCTTTTTCCTCTGCTTTCTGTCCTTTGCGGTCTCTTTTCCTTCTGTTCTCTTTTTTCATCCCTTTTGGCAATTTGTTTTCCCTTTTTTTTAACTTATCCCGCTTGTCTGGCTTTTACATTTTTCATCCTCTTTCTAACTTCATACACACACACACACACCTATATACACTGTGTACACAAATACACACAACACTTACTCCATCCGCCACTGCCCTCCTGTAATCTCCTTGTGACCTGTCGCTCCCTCACTATGATGTCAGAAATGACATCACTTCTCGGCATTGCAAATCAACCCCATCCTTAATCAGTTGTTGGTCTCGTCTTAGATTCAGGAGCCATATGCCTATCCCAAGCATGTTTAAACCCCCTCACTGTGTTAGCCTCTACCACTTCTCCTGGGAGGCTGATCCACTTATCTACCACCCTCTCAGTAAAGTAAATGTATATAAACACATTCCATGGCGTTTCTATAGAAAATATTGTGAATTTTAGAACACTGATACCCAGATCCTACTGAGCTCCTAGAAATGAGGAGAGAAATAGGGTCCTATTTGGGGTCCTAAAGAGGGGCATTTCTTTTCCAGGGGATGCGGTTGGGAGGCAGGGTTTTTCTGAAACTTTTTATGTTACTTTATAGCTATTTATGTGACCTGCTGACTAGAGGGCAAATAATGCATGTAATTGATACAATTTCGTTTACAAACACAATCCCTTCAACACAAAATATTGTGATTTTTTTTAAAACAATACAAATCCTGAGCTCCTGGAAAAAAAGGGACATCAAGGTGAGGAATGAGGGACACAGGGATTTGGGTCCTAAGAGGGACTGCCCCTGGTAAACAGGGACACTTGAGAGCTATGTTTAAAGATGTGTATGCCTAATTCCTGGAGGCATGCAGTGTTACCATTTTAATACATTAAAAAGCCATAACTCATTGAAGATCAACCCCATTTGGTGCTGAAGCTGAGCATGATGGGAGTGATTTAAAAAAAAACAACCCGTGATATATTGATACCTAGCCAACATTATGAGCTCTATGGGGGGGAGGCATGAAGGAGGGGAAGGGATTTGAGATTTGAGGGACTGCCCCCTGGTAGACAGGGACACTTGGGAGGTATGAGTTGGAGGCATGCACTGTTTCCCTTTTAACACAGTAAAGAGACATAGCCCCTTTAAGATCGGCCCCAGCTGGTGCTGAAGCTGAGCATGCTGGGAGTGCTATTCAGTGTGCAGGCCTGAGCTGCAGAGAATACAATCGGGGGATCCTGCTGCTGCTGCTGTCAATGGGAGGATCAGGCAGGCTGCTGGGCACTGGAGCCGGGGCAGGTAGGTAACCATCAGCCCCCCAGCTCAGCACCAGCCAGGGGGGGAACCACTGAGGAGCTCCAGGACTTTACTCCAAAACACAGGGAAGGCTGGAGAGAGGCACTTTAACCCCAGGAAGTTCTCAAACAAGGTAGACAGAGAGGATCAGGCAATGGTAATTAATATTCAGCCCCCCCCAGGGGCCCCTGGAGATGCTCAGCCCTGCCACAGTTCATCCAGACCCCCCCTTGATGGAATCATCCCTTTGCAACATTGTATCAATGAACATGTGCTGCACAAACCAGCTGTGGGGATGATAACATGGCTTTGTTTAAATACCTTGGGCTTCTTTCTTTCTTTCTTTCTTTCTTTCTGTTGTTCCCTGTACTTTCCAGGCAGGTCTCACTAGTCTCTTTTTTAATGATCCTCATGATGTGGGGATCAGGCCCCGTTGAACTTATTGATCGCTGCGTTCGCTTGGATTGCGTTCTGTAACTTGTTACATTTGTATACAAAACACCAGCCTTGATCTGCATCAACTCCATGCTCATTTCTTTAAAATCTTTTAATTCCATCATTTTAGCAGTTTTATTTTTTGGGTGCAGATCCATCCCTTTTAATCCAATTATTTCTGTCTGGGGGGGTGATAATTGATTGGTGTTTTGCTGCACTAGTAGACACACCTTTTTTTTTCAAAGTCTTTCTTGGATTTTTGTTTCCCATCCATTATTGACTCCCCAAAAATGAGATCTAAATATAATTTTGCCTTAAAAAGCCAAGCATTGGTACATTAGAAGAGCAAGCAGTGTGTGACACCCCTAGGAATCAGCCATTGCTTTGTTCTATTGTTGATGGTTTTGGTACATCAGACTTCGATATTCAGCAAAGATTGAAAATGTTCTTTTTAGAAAAAAAAAACAAAACACTTTTCTGGTAATAGTGAAACAAACAAAATGTTTCACATTTAATAAAAAATTATTTTTTAAATGAAAAATATAACCCCCCCTAAAAAAAATAAATTTACTATTCTGCCACTAAATAACTTTTTTTTTTATATTGTTGCTGTGTTTCTTTGTCTTTGTTCAACTACTTGTTGTAAGAACTTAAAATAATTGTTTTTTTTTAGAAGAATAGTATTTTTTTCATTTTTTTTTAATTTAAAAAATACAATTATTTATCGAATATATCTGTTTGGCAAGCCATCTGTCTAGCACTGTTTTAAAACTTTCCTGAGCTTTGGTGGTGTTTGGAAGTGATCTGTACAGCCACTTTCACTTATGTTGGTTGCACCCAACAGGTGTTTTCTTTTGTTGTGTTTATTCGATTTCTTTTTGTTTTTTTTTTTTTTTTTGCGACCCTATGCAAAAAAAAAATAATTTCTTTTTTCTTTACCTGGTTTAAATTTTCAAAACACAATGCATATTTGTCTAAAAAAAATAACAGTGTGATTAATTGCAAGTGAGTGTGCTTTACTTCTTAATACATTCCTTGGCTGCTGTGTTTTTTTTTTTATTTTTTTTTTTAGTTTTTCTTTTTTTTTTTTAAGTCGCAGTAGGCTGGGGATAATTCGCCGGATGGCACCAGAATTCGCAGGCGGTACTTTTAGTGTCTGCGACGATGTGACAAATTTTAGTGTCTGCGACGATGTGACAAATTTACACAGTAGAATTTTAATAATTGTTCCTGACAAAGACGCCATGTTAGACACATCATGCTTTCTTATTCACTGCACTCTTTCTTTTGCATGAAAATATCTTTATCATGTTTTTACAGAAAAAAAAATCATTTTTTTCTTAACTTAAGCAATTTCTAATTAATTGTTTCAGATTTTGTTTTCATTTCATTTTTTATCACGTTAAAGAACAAAAAACTGAGCTGCAAAAAGGAAGGAAAACATTTTTTTTGTGGTTTATTGTATATTATAACTGAACCTGCGTTCTTTAACATTTTCCTTGCCAGCGTTGTGTGAAATCAAGTGATGTTATTCTTATCACTGCTGTCTGGGACTGAAATATTCAAAACATTTACTTTTAAAATAGAAATTGGACACATTGCATAGGTGAGTAGGCAGAGGATTGTTTGCAAATTATTTAGTTAGAAATAAAAATTCCAAATTTTGTATTTTTATTAATAATAATATTAAGTATACAGTAGCAGATTACAAGGGATTTGCTAAACTGGCTATGCTTGCATAAAGTTGCATCCAGGAAGGCAGAGGTTAAGTGCTACAAATGTGTCTTTCAGCGTTATGGAATTATATTTGTGTGATTCATTTTTTTAATTTTTTTTATTAATTTTTTAAATATATTACTCTACAGAAGAAACATTTAATTATTTTTTTTCTCGCTTTTAAAATAATTTTTTTTATCCTTAAGCATTATGTGGTTGTCTATATAGAACGTGCTGTAATGATAATTTCATCCGTGCAAAGAAGTTCCTTTGAATAAATAAACTTGTAAAAACAATACTATAGTTTACACAAGAGAAGGAAAATTGACTGCTGTTACAAATATTTGGATTTTCTTTATTTTTCTGCTTGATTTTCTCACTTGTGTCTGGCTACCTGTTGAAAACATCTGAAATATTTTGCCAAAAAAAATGTTTGGGGAGTAACCAGTTCTGGCCGCCGAAATTAAATAAATAAATAATAAAAAAAGCACTTGGCTATGTTTCATGGGCTAAGTGGCTTTTTAGGCCCTTAGGAAGGTAAATGCCCCCCCACCCCACTGCTGGTTCTTAATGCCCTTTTAAAGGCCTCCTTTATCTCAAAAGAAATTGTGCTAGATATTTATAAATTCACACGTAGTCTGCTTATAGCATTAAACTGTTCACTTTTTATTCTTTTAGAGAACAGACCCTGGCAATTAAATCTCGGGGCTTAGCCTATAAAGCCGTTGGCTTCTAGAAGGTTCTCGGGGAGGGGTATGTAACAGGCTTCCCTGGTCGGACGCAGCCTCCTATTTTGGGTTCCAATTTTTATTTCCTGATCCCCAAGTGCCCTGTATTTTTTTTTCTTCTAATGCGCTCACTCCCATCACACTCAGCCATGATCCACACTAAAGGACTTTGTATGAACAGGACATCTCAGCTGAAATAATTTTTAAAATTGATCATTTCACTCCATTTCCTACTCAACTGGGTCCTTCTGCTAGCACCATTGTATACAGGATTTAACATATATATATATATATATATTATATATAGTAGTATATATATATATATATATATATATGTGTGTGTGTGTGTGTGTGTGTTAAATTTTGGTGATATCCTCAGATTTGGTTAGTTTGGAGATGTGACCTTCACAGGTGAATATATATCTGTATAATGATACATTTTAAATGCAACCTGGATATATATATATTTGTTTCCGCATATATGGAATTTAAACATGCATGGGGTAGGCATATGGCTCCTGAATCTAAGACGATACCAACGACTGATTAAGGTTCGGGCAGACTAGGTGGGGGCCGAATGGGGCCGATCTGCCGGCAGTTTCTATATTCTAAATAAAAAGGTAAAATCAGGCCACCCTAGGGTAGTAACTCTGACAATGCAAAAAGCTTGAAGCTCGTTTAATCAGCGTTTGCAATTTGTTTTAAGTCTCTGCCTCCTCCAAAGCGTTTGCAATCCTGTGTCATGTAAGGAGGGTCTCCAGCTGAGAGCTGCCAGAAGACCCGTCCGCATTGAGACCACCCTGCTTATATCTGTGTGATTTAGGGTTCACTTCAATGAAATCCGTGTCACCGTGGGGCTATTTTCTCAGACAAAGGAAGGGATTTTGTTTTGAAAGCCTTTACGTTTAACAGACAAAGAACTGTGTCGCTCACCCCCGTGGCTTTCAAGGGGTTAAAGCAGTGGCACACAATACATTTATTCAAAGTGGGCAGAAGGACCCCTTTCTCCCAAAAGACAGATCTTTCCGACTTGGTGCTATTGAAAGAATTGGAGCGGTGGTGTCCGGTCCAGACCTGGAGGGCCAAAACTTAATATGTGATCAATAAATGGCTAGGCATGCCTGGGGACAAGCTCTGGACACGCGTGTTCACGCAGCCCCTGGGTTCATCTCCGTTGCTTGTGGACCCATTCTGCCACTTTTGTGTGGTGTCTTCGCTGTGTCGCCTTCTTTAAGAAACTCTCTGCAGGTCACATGAGGGATTTGTTAGCCAAATTCATAATATCATCATATCAAATAGTGTTGGCTGTTCTTTTAGTGTTCATCGCTAAGCAGTTTGGTAGACATTGTCCTGTTTTGTTTGTGCCCCTAGGGCAATGCTGGAGAAGAGGATGACCCATGATCGGTATATATTCAGAAATAGCTCCTTTTCACTTAGACGGAAAGGCCGTCCTTTGTAGTCGATTAAAAACGTTCTACGAAGGCTCCATTCACTCAGTTACTCGATCAGAACCTGCAGATTACTTAATCAGGTCGAACGTCCACGAGGACCTTCAGGGTTCAGCTGAATGCGCGGGAAACTCAATGGTTCAGAGTCTCTTCCGGGTTCATCTGGATCACTGAGTTCCATTTGGCCAGCAGAGCTCACCAGGGGCTTTGCCCAACTTCCAGGAAAGAGCAATGTTTGTTTGGCACCTTTACGTCTTGTGTTATAGACCCCCAACGCCTTTTAGATTGTAAGCTTTTTTTCTAGCAGAATCCTCCTTAACTTTTGTATGGGTAATTCCAAGCTGTTAACGAACGCGCTACTTATTATTGCTCTGTGGAATATGATGGCGCTCTAATCAATAATATATATATATTTTTACCGTCTGCGTAAGTTATTTGATGCCAATGGCATGCGTTGAAGGAATGGTCGTAGGACGTGAGTTCCGCACGCTGGATACAGCCCTAGGCGTTCTCTCCGTCGTACTTTTTTGTTTTGCTCCATTATTCAAAGTAACTGAAAGCTGTAAACGTTACGAGCTCTTAAGACTTCCGGATGCACAGAAATACGTTGAGGAAAGGCTGACGGTTTGGAGCCGTTTCCTACCCCACCCTGGCTATGGCCTGTGTAAGGAAGAGTGTGTGTGTATGTATGTGTGTGTGTGTATGTATGTGTGTGTTTATTCCACTGTGTCTGTACATTTATTATAATGAAAGATGCACAGACCTTTTTGTTCCGTCTTACATGCAAATAAGGGTCCACATTACTTGGCATTCCAGAGACCATTTAATATAAATTTAGTTTTAAATGTTATTATTTATAGCATATTTTGGTTCAAGCTATCTAGGTATGTATATCTTGGAACTTTCTAAATGAGCCCACCCTGACACTCTTTACCTATAGTAAGGTCCTTAAAAATCTTTAAAAATGTTGTCACCTGATCCGTCCTCTGATATAGAGCGGGCGTCCTGGGACCCGCGTGCACTCATAGTGGTCCTTCACAATAATAGAGAACTTTTGAGCACACACGTGTTGGCCCATGAGCGATGTTACTGGCCTCCATTTGTGTCCAGATCCATGGTTGTCTCTCCTGAATTAGAAACTGAATCGGTTTAAGCACCAGAGACTTCCTAGCACCTTTTTTTTTTTACATGGCAGTCAGGATGCACTTGGCAAGACTGTGGACCATCCTCCCGTACCTGTCTGTCTATACCTGCCTGTCTTCTCAATAGAAGCTGAAGCTGACCATCTGCCCGTATACCCCGAGACCCTGAGATTGGGGTAAAAAACCTTGAGCCTCGAAGGCAAAGAATAATTTTTGTCCATGTCTATGCAACACTGGGTCACCTTCAACCTTAATAAATCCTGATATTACAAAATAACATTTCACATATGACATCATACATTCCATCATTCTCCTTTGAATGATGTCATGCAGTGTTTCCAGCTGTTTGTGCGCAATACCCGTCTTGGAAAGAAATCTTGTAAAAAGTGAATTAAAAAAGTGTCTCTCAAGAGCCCTGCAAGTGGGACAGGTGACGTCTAGACAATATTTTGTTCTCATTACTAGAGTGTACGAATACTACGCCATGCTAAAAGTTGTTGTTTTTTTTGACTGGATCCTTTTATGATTCGCAGCGATTCCTACAGTTTTCAGGAGACAGGCTGCTTCTTTAGAAAGAAATAAAACAAGTTGGCTTGCTGGATTTCTTTGTGATGTCCTTGAAAAGTCCTGGTGGGGAGTCTGGTGATTGTTTGGCTGCTGGTAACACCGGGAAACAAGCCAATGAATCGGCTACTCCGCCAAGCCATCGGGAGGTAGATACAATGGGTGAGGACAGATGGTGGATTATTAGTGTCCTACAGATAATACGCTTCTTCCTCGCTCCTCTTTAGTTACTAAATAAAAGGTCAATTTTGGTCATGTGGTATTGATTTTATGGATAGATGTATATTAAAGGGATTTAACTGGACAATTGACTGATGTATGGAAGAAGTAGACCCCTGCGGAGATCGGCAGAAAAACAATTCTCTGTCCTTGTTACAGACGGTTCCTACAACCCCATTCTTGGGGCTGCTAGCATCTGGCCGGGTCGGGGCAGTACAGCCTGCTTATGTTCCCCAAAGAGCCACTTTACAAAGCCTACCATCAGAGCGCTGGGCCATGTCGGAGCGGTCATGGAGGTCTTGTGCTGTGGCATCAATTTATAGCTCCTTGGACTGGTCAGGAGACTTTGGACCTGGGCCATTTTGTTACGCTAGGCTGCCTATCCTATTGGCTTGTGTTGCGTTATCCTGGTCAAGATGGCGCCTACATCCTGTTGGCTATTTAAGAACTACTCTGGTGTCTTCCTGGATCGAGAAGATCCCCTCGATCCCGCATTACGGGTGGAGATACCCAGTTTCTTACTTTTCAATAAACTTTATATGTTGCTGGGAACATGTGGCTGCCTCTATTGCCAAGAGATGGTAGAGGAGCAGGTGAAATAACTTGGCTTTACCACCAAATGGCTTCCATTTCTGGTAGAAGGAAGAACAAGTGTGCGTATATGTATGTATAAATATTATTATATATAATAATACATGGGTGTTTATTGTATATTTGGTTTTAGGCAACAAGTGATCAGAGGGACGTCATCAGAGGGCTCAAGATGAATCAGGTGAGTTTTAATAACCGGGAGAGTTTTTATTTTTTTTGGAGGGGGGTAATTATTAAGCAAGTAGGGGGGAAAATGGCACTTTAAAATATGTCAACATGCCATAAATATGATCAGTGCTATGGTTTAATTTCTTAAAGCAGCAGTTCCACTTTGGACTAATCATTAAGTGCACTCTCTAGTATGCTTAGTATATAAACCTGAAAGTGTAAATACATAGAAACAACACTTAAAGTTCAATTTTTATGCCAAGTGACAATTCTTTCCAGCAAAAAAAAAAAAATATGATCAAGGCTAAATACATGATTAAAGAATAATTTGGGCATTCAGCAGTACTAGTAATGTTTTATTTTAATGCTGTATTTTATTACAAAAGTGTTTAGATTTATTACAAAAGTGTTAGCAGAGTAAATGGAACTGCACCTTTAAAATTAGATATGTGCTTTTTTTTTTGTTTTATCCTGTGGTTTAGTTTCCCTTTTTAATTTGGCTAAATAGAGAGAAACCCTAGGGATAATTTTAATTATGTGGCTTCCACAGACAAGAGGAGAAGTTTAATAATAACTTTGCTGTTTTTCTTTAACGCGTAGGATGCGGTGCGGCTTCCAGGGTCAGCGGAGACCTTGGCCGAAGTGCCTGAACATATACTTAGGGGGATTCCTGAAGAAGTCATGCTTTCGCCTTCTAACGTTGATAAAACGCGGCTTGGTAAGCAATTCAATTATAAAAGCTATATTATCAACAAAGATCTGATGTCAGCTGATGATGTCATTTGAGATCACACGGTCTTCTGGATGTTATGGTTTATGACCTTTTTCAAAAGTTTCTCTCCACATAAACATCACGGGAAGCAGAATGACTGCTTCTTTAAGAATATCCCTCTGTGAGCGCATGCCTCATAATTGTAGGTTTAGTAGAATTAGTGTAATTAGTGCTTAGACAGGGATATCCTTAAACACTGGCTTGAAAGGCAACATCAGGACACGGCTGGAAAAAAACAGATTTGTACCATTTATTATTGTTTTGTAGGAAAATGGTGCCGCTGCCATTCAAATGTTTGGTGTTGCTTGTTTCTGTAAGAAAAGCACATTTTGTCCATTAAAATAACATGAAATGAATCAGAAATCCAGCGCAGAGGACATTTTTCACTCCCATCACTCCTGGGTTCCAATGGCCCTTTATCACTCCCATCATCCTTGTGTTCCAATGGCTTTATCACTCCATCACTCCTGGGTTTCCAATGGCCCTTTACCACTCCATCACTCCTGGGTTCCAATGGCCCTTTATCACTCCCATCACTCCTGTCTCCATGGCCTTTATCACTCCATCATCCTGTGTTTCCAATGGCCCTTTATCACTCCCATCACTCCTGGTTCATGGCCCTTTTACTCCATCACTCTGGGTTCCAATGGTCCCTTATCACTCCGATCACTCCTGGGTTCCAATGGCCCTTTACCACCCCGACACTCCTGGGTTCCAATGGCCCTTTTATCACTCCATCACTCCCGTGTTCCCAATGGCCCTTTATCACTGCCATCACTCCTGTGTTCCAATGGCCCTTTATCACTCCCATCACTCCATCCAAGTTTAAGTTTAAGAGGCTAATTGATGGTTAGAAAACGCTTTTGCAATCATGTTACAGCCAGAAATGTCCTTGTTTTTCATTAAAACCGCTACGTGACCCCAAACCTCTCTACGGTAGAGGTAGAGTACATACGCGGGGCATTCAATGTCTGAATAAATCGCTGGAGGCTCAGAGTATTGTAGCTGCATGCACGGTCCTTGATGTTTATTAGTGAAAGGTTCATTTCTGTTTGCACGGTGACCTCTGTCATCTAGATATTTGTCCCGCTGGCGGTTCTTCATACGTGTTTTATTTTTATTTTTTTTACTTCTACTCCCGCTGGTAAAGCCGTTCTGGAGATGATTCTCCTGCTTTTTCTGTTGAGTGGTTCCCCGGCTGTAGAATTGATGCTGTGCCTTCCGGAGGGCCGAGATAGTTAGGTGTTTAACCCCTTAATGACAAAGCCCGTACATGTACGGGCTCAAAATGCATTGTTTTCAATGGGTTTAGGGACCGCCCATTGTCCTTAAGGGGTTAAAAAGGGAGATTTAAATCTGCATCTCTTGGTTTTGATCACGGCAAACCGTAGCCTGTGATTCTCCCGTGCCGAGGCAAGATCTATTTTGGATTCCCAGGTGGCTTCCCTGGAGGTTGAAGCGATGCCCGGTTTCTCTTTATTCAGTGGCCGCATTTTACTATTTCCATGGCTGATAATATACGTTACAGATTTATAGACCATGCTTTCTCTGTGATTGCTGCTTGACATTGTAATAAAAACGTAAGTATTGAGCCCCAAAATATTTGGTTTGCTTTTACAATTCCCCCTCCCCCCCTGATTTTTAAAAAAGGAACTTTTCATTTTTTTACATTTTTTTTTTTTTTTTGTACAGGCAGAGAATGATACACTAGCTTTCTTTTTGGGATGATACCTTTTAATGCTTGTGAAGCTGAAACCTTAAATATTTTGGGTTAAAGAACCAATAAATCGAAATATAACATTATATGTTTACCAGAATTTCAAAAACTTTCGACAGTCTCGGGTTGTGTCTCTGATTATATCTGTCTCTGTTCCCAAGATTATACTAACCATGCATAGGGCTCAGTTAGAAAATATAACTTTTCGATGTCCGAGGGATGCATGGTGCGGGAGATGAGCGCTAGGCACCGACATCCATAGGATAAAGATCCTTAATCTCCCAGAACGGCCCATTAAGCAGACCTTTGGACGGACTAGGCTGGAATACGTCACTGGTTGGTCACAGGACTTTATAAAGACTCTTTATGTGACTTTGTTCATATGAATTGGTGTCTACCTATATGTCCCTTTTAATATAATGTATCCATTACATATTAGAAACTCCAATCACTTCTGTCCAAAAAGAAAACTAAAATTCTTATGAAATATCCAATTTGGTTAATTCACTTTTGTATGTTTATATTAATCTGTAAGTAATTGGACATCTTTTATCTGTAATATTTATTTAATTGGTGTTTAGAAGCGTAATATACTTACATCAGATATAAAAAGTACTGAATTATCTATCGTCTGTAGGTATCTGGACAAGAAAGCCGGTTCCAAAAGGAAAGAAGTTTGGCCCATTTGTTGGCGAAAAGAAGAAACGATCCCAAGTAAAGAATAACGTGTACATGTGGGAGGTGAGGCTCGTAACCCTTGTTCTGGCCATCGGTTTGGCTTATTGCTGGTCTGATCTGGCTAATACATCTACCTGCTACCTAATCAAGCTGACTACTTGTTTGTTGTTACCGAGATGCATCGGGAAAACTGCATTCCGTTACCAAAATGGACCAAAATGGATGTAGAATACAGGCGTGCGATCTGTTCTACGTCCGTTAAAAGTCTATAAAAACTCCTCTGAGGCAGGCAAAGTGTTCATTCATTGGTTATGTGCTATGAGAAAAATGTATATAGTTGTAAAAATAGATTCTTTAGAAACATAGTATCTGCCGGCAGATCGGCCCCATTCGGCCCCCGTCTAGTCGCCCGTTTCTCCTGCTGTAAAGACTCAAACCTTGATCAGTTGTTGGTCTCGTCTTAGATTCAGGAGCCGCATGTTTAATCCCCTCGCTGTATGAGCCTCTGCTGGGAGGCTGCTCCCTTTGTCTACCCGTCCAGTTTAAGTTGATATTTTTTTATTGGGCCAATATAGAAAAAGGTGTAAAGTTACATACGGTTTTAGGAACTCAGAAGACTCATCTACAGAGGTGTTGGTCTAATAAAAAGGTGTTCCTCTATTCCTGGCCCCTGTGCCCCCGTTCTGCCTTCCCACGCGTAACCATTGGCGTTCACCATTGTGCAGTCATTGCTTTGCTTAAATAATTATTTCTGTATCCACGTTTTCAGGTCTATTACCCAAACTTGGGGTGGATGTGCATCGACGCTACGGATCCCCAGAAAGGCAACTGGTTGCGCTACGTGAACTGGGCTCGCTCTGTAAAGGAACAGAACCTTTGCCCTCTAGAGATCAACAGGGCAATTTACTACAAAACCCTAAAGGTACAAAAAATGGTTTAAAGCTTCTTATGATGGAACTGTATAGCACATAGGATGCCCGTGAGCATGCGCAGAACCCTAAGCTCACTTCTCAAGGTTTAAGACTAAACGGAGTGGCCCTGACATCCTATGGGTTCTTCACCTGAATTCAGGGGATCCAAGGGCCTTCGATAAGGAGTGAATGGGTAATAATCACTAACTGCTCCAGATGTGGAGGGCTTTGCTACCCCATAATATTTAAGATCTTATTACATTTAACTCATATTTACAATTAGTGATACTCTTTAAAAACATTATCTAATATGTTTCTATATTTAACCTTTGCGGTACTTAGTGTCCATGTAGAAAGACGCTTGAGAAACATGCGTTAAGGCTTCTTAAATCTCAAATTCTGGCCCCGAACCAAACCAGGGAAAACATTATGGAATCAAACCAAAGATTGCTCCCATTACCCCCAGGGAACTCCTTGGAGATACAGACACATTGAAACACACAAAAGACACCAAGCCTGGTTAATAAAGAAGTCTGGTTGACCTATTAAAGTCTCAAATCCATTATGGAGGTAGTTGGGGAAATGTCCAACCTGGGGAGGTTCAAAGGTTTCTGAGCTCAAAGGTCTTTGCTCCTCGTCATCATCATGAAAAATATACAGCATAGATTTACCGGGATGGAAATAAACCCAACCGTGGATCCCTGCACCGGAAGGGTTCGTGGATTTTCTGCTGCTACCCTTTTGAACTCTCATCCTAATAGACAGTAGAGCGTCACCACAGACAGCCTTCTGTCAGCCAACTCTTTTAAACTCATTCCAGCTCTTATTTCTTCGCTGTCTTCTATTAACGCCTCTAGAATTTTCCAGCAGATCGGCCCCCCCGTCTAGTCTGCCCGTTTCTCCTGCTGTAAAGACTCAAACCTTAATCAGTCGTTGGTCTCGTCTTAGATTCAGGAGCCGTATGTCTATCCCATGCATGTTTAATCCCCTCACTGTATTACCCTCTACCACTTCTGCTGGGAAGCTGTTCCACTTTTCAACAACACTCTTAAGAAAATTAAGGGTCATAAGCTTTAAAGCCACAAAACACCATGCGTGGGACATTAGTGTCATGCCAAATATATAACCGACTCTTCTTCCCGATCATAAGCATATTACATCTGCACTGAGCCTATACGGGGTCTCCAAATGGTAATAATACGTCGATAACGTACAGGATGCTGTAAAAACGTACTATTAAATGACTTTTGATTGGTTCTCCCTGCAACTCTTGCTGGGCAAAGAAATGTTTGACCTGGTCAAAAAAACCAAACAATTGTCTGCATTGCATTCTGGAGCATTGTTAGTCCTTCTTTTCAACACGGGCGAAACTCTTCATTAACCGGACGATCTGATGAAGGCCATGTGCATTCTGACCGCATATCCTGAGAACTAACCAAAAATAATTACCGTATGCAAAGGCCCTGTTTATTCCCAGCATGCAGTTTGTCTGAAAAAAAGGAAGCGGGCCGAGAGTTAGAGGTTTACCCCAAGTGTCGCTCGCGGGTTAATGAGTTTGATGAAGGCTGTTTTGGAAGAGACGTCGGCCAACACAGATTGCGGCGCTCTAGCGGGTCGGTGGTACGCGCCCAAGGTTCCAATCTTCAATTCTTTTACAAATGTGGAAATGTAGTAATGCTGGTGCTTCCCAAACCGCTCTAGAATCGGGCTGATTATCTCATAAATCATGGGCTATCTCTTAAATGTTTTGAATCCCACACACACGCTCATTCTAACACCGTACATTGAAACCCTACAGTCTAGCACTGTACAATGACACATACAATCATTATAGCACAGTACGTGTGCACACACACCATCCACATACGCACACACCATCCACATACACACACACACACACACACCATCCACACACATGCACACACCATCCACACACACCATCCACACACCACACACACTCATCCACATACCACACACCACACCACTCCACATCACACAACACACCCATCCACATACACACACACCATCCACATACACACACACCATCCACATACACAGTTTAACTAGTACACTGTAACCCCCTACATATTTATTCTCTTCGTTTTAACCAGGCGTAGTCGTGGAGATGGTTCAGGCATCTTCATGGTTGCAGGACTCGGCAAATTACTAATCTTTAAAAAAAATATATATAAAACAATACTAAAAAGAGCCCTGGGACAAATGTGTGTTACAGAGAATCTAATCCATTTAGGCACAAAATAGCAATAGTATGGATAGACAGATTACACATATAATGCCTGAACACACACACACATACATATACACATACATACACACACACACACACACACACACATACATACATACACACACACATACACACATACAACATAATACCAATACATTACACACACCCACATACAATATCACATACATACATACCAACCATACATACAACACACACACCACATACATCATACACACACACACACAGCATTACAAACATACCACAACACCCACACTCATACATAACACAACACAACACATACACACAACTATACACACTTATACAACCTTACAGCATAACCACTCTATAACTGCATATATACACCACCCACACACCACATCACATAACATACCGATACACACACACACACAGACCATCATTATACACCATTTTACACATCGATACACACATACAATATCACACACACATCACACACACACACAATACACACACACAATACATACATATACCATTGACATTTATCACATACAGTACAATACACACACACACCACAATACACATACACACACACCACCACACACACACACACATACATACACATACACATACCCACACATATATACACACACACACACACACATACATACACACACATACATACACACACACACACACGCTCCCCTTTCTTTAACTGTGCTGTTTTTTTTCTTTTCCTCTCTCCCCTTTCTCTTTATCTGTCCTGTTTTTATCCATCTCCCCCTATCTCTTCTTTCTCTTTATCTCCCCCTATCTCTACCAGTCTTCCTCTCCTTTTCTGTCTCCTTGATTCCCGTGGTAGGGGAGCTCCCGGTCCGTTTTCAGGGCTCCCTCGCTGAGCTCCAGGTTATGACATCATACCCCGGCCCTCGGCATCAATTCGCCGGCACGCGGCGCAAAGGGAGAGCCGAAGCAGAGGGGTCTGTTCATACAGATCTGGTGTGGTCGCTGGGAGCCGAACGAGCTACATAGTTACTTCCACGATTTTAAGAAATGCAAGGAATTTCCACGCGAAAGGTTACATTTTAACCAAAAACCGCCTGCTGCGAGGACGGTGCAGAAGTTTGACTCCGCATCACAACGTACCTTAAACGTTTTGTTTTGTAACGCGCAGACCTGACGGAAATCCACCAAGATTTGTGTCGTTTATTTGGATCGCGCGCATTCTATTCAGCGCTCTCTAACATTTGTAGCAAGCACCGGTCGCGTGGCAGCCGTACGTTGGGTTTGTTGCTCCTAAAGTCCTGGTTTTATTTTTTTCCCCCTTTTTAATGCTTAACAGCACAAAATGCCGGTTAATCTTTTGCAGCGAATATTTCCGCACCGGGGGCCAAAGTACAGTTTTATTTTTCTATTGAAAATGCTATATTTTAACTGCCCCGCGGTAAAAGATTTGTCCCGAACAGCTTATCCATTATCCAGGAGAGAGAGTGAGTGAGAGTGTGAGTGCGCGTGTTAATAGTACACGCTCCGGCCGCTTCTGTAACGTGGATCGGGGCGGCGCTTCCTCCTGATCGCCCGCGACGACCGCGCTTAAGATGCCAATCACATTTCTCTGCCGTCAGGGGTCATTACTTCAAGGTCGTTTTTTAGGTCTTGTGTTAGAAGGAAGCATCCTGGGGATACGTACCCTCTATTCTGAGAACTGCCCCTAACGGACACGGGGGGGGGGGTCTGGAACAGTTTGATGGGAGTTGACATGTACATACAGCGTGCAAGATAAGAGCTTATTTAC
>VKOC01027024.1:0-10971 GCA_009364415.1 Spea multiplicata
CCCCCCCTCCAGGAGCGCGCTCCGAGCGCGACGGAGCGGGACGAAGGGGGCAAAGAGCATGAAAGCGAGCGACGCAGCGGGGAGCGTGAACAAAGCGAGCAGGCACCCACGTCCGCTCCTCAGGTCCGTACCCCTTCCAGGCAACAAGGTACTGGATACCATTCCGCACGCGACGGGAATCGAGGATCCGCTCGACGACGTACTCGTCATGGCCCCGGACGACAAGCGGAGCAGGAGGCTGGAAAGGAACGGAGTGACGGTTGGAGACGTAAGGCTTGAGCAGGGAGACGTGAAAGGACCGAGGAATCCGCATGGTAGGGGGGAGGTCAAGGGACACGGACACGTCGTTAAGACGTTTACTGATGCGAAAGGGCCCGATGTAACGAGGACCCAAGGACCTGGATGGTTGGCGCAAGCGGATGTTGCGAGTCGACAACCACACCCTGTCACCCACTTTGTAATCCGGGGGAGATGACCGTTTGGCGTCAGCCGCTCGCTTACAGCGATGCTGTGCATTGGAGAGAACAGTGCGAAGGGAACTCCAATGTTTCCGCATGTCAGTCACTCGATGGTCGACCGCCGGCACAGCAGAGGAGGAACGAGAAGACGGAGGAGGCAGGATCACCGGGTGGTAACCCAATGCAGCAAAGAACGGGGTACTGCCGATGGATTCGTGCAGGGACCCGTTGTACGTCATCTCAGCGAGCGGGAGGAGAGATGCCCAGTTGTCTTGTCGTACATTGCTGTACATCCTCAGGTATTGCTTGAGGGTTTGGTTCGTTCTTTCCGTTTGCCCATTGGTTTCTGGGTGGTAGGCAGACGACAAGTGGTGTTGTATGCCGAGCTTACGGCAAAGGTGTTTCCAATAGCTGGATACGAACTGCGTGCCTCGATCGGACACCATGTGTAGAGGAAGACCGTGTATGCGGACAATGTCTTTGATGAAGATGTCGGCCAGTTGCATAGAGGTAGGCAGGCGCGGCAAAGGGATAAAGTGAGCCTGCTTGGAGAAGCGGTCAACAACCACCAGGATGGTGGTGTTTCCTTGGGACCTAGGTAGATCCACAACAAAGTCCAGAGAGACGTGTGTCCAGGGAGCCGTAGGAACGGGAAGTGGATGCAGGAGACCCTGTGGACGCGTCCGGGGGGACTTCTGTCGTGCACATGTATGACAGGCAGCGAGATAGGACCGGATATCCCTGGCCAGGGACGGCCACCAGAAGGAACGACGGATGAGGAACATCGTTTTCCGGAAGCCAGAGTGACCCGCCAGCAGGGAATCGTGACCCCAACGAAGGACGTCCGTGCGATATTTGGGAGGCACATGAAGACGACCTGGAGGAGGACGTTCATGGGCCGGGATGGTCCTTTGGGACATACGGATTCGGCTCATCGTGTGGGTAGATAAGCTGGCGATGAGTCGCGTGGAGGGTATGATGGGGTCGTCGCAGCGCCGATCGTGTTGATAATCGAATTGACGGGATAGAGCGTCAGCCTTGATGTTCTTGGTTCCTGGCCTGTAGGTGATGTAGTAGTTAAAACGTGTGAAAAAGAGCGACCACCGTGCCTGGCGAGGACATAACCGTTTAGCACCTTCAATGTACGCAAGGTTCTTGTGGTCTGTCACAACGACCACAGGTTGTTCGGTACCTTCTAGTAAGTGACGCCACTCCTCAAATGCCATTTTGATGGCCAGGAGCTCACGGTTGCCGACGTCATAGTTTTGTTCGGCTGCGGAAAAACGCTTGGAGAAGAAGGCACAGGGATGGTATTTCGTGGTTTGTTCTTTGCGTTGTGACAATATAGCCCCGGCACCGGTTTCAGAGGCATCGACTTCCAGGAGATACTGTTTTGTTGGGTCCGGACGTAGAAGGACAGGAGCCGAAATGAAGGCTTGTTTCAGGTTCTCAAACGCCTTTCTGGCTTCTTGAGTCCATAGGGTTGGGTCAACTCCTTTTTTTGTCATGGCGGTGATGGGAGCCGCTATGGCGGAGTAGTTCCGGATGAAGCGCCGGTAGTAATTGGCAAAGCCAAGAAACCGTTGGATGGCTTTGAGAGTACGAGGGAGAGGCCATGCTGTGATGGCCTCGAGTTTAGCCGGATCCATATGGAGACCGTCGGAAGAGACTATATATCCAAGGAAAGGCAGACTGGTTTTCTCAAAGGCGCATTTCTCGGCCTTGGCGTACAGACCGTTCTCCCGTAGTCTCTGTAACACGGCCCTCAGATGATGTCGATGGGTTTCAAGCGTAGGAGAGTACACGAGGATATCGTCTAAGTACACGATGACGTGGGACAGGAGCATATCCCTGAAAACGTCATTGACGAAGGTCTGAAATATAGCAGGCGCGTTACATAACCCGAAGGGCATAACGGTGTATTCGTAATGCCCGAATCTGGTGTTGAACGCCGTCTTCCATTCGTCTCCAGACTTGACACGGATTAAATTGTACGCACCCCTGAGATCCAACTTGGTGAAGATCTTTGCTCCTTTTAGGAGGTCATAGATCTCTGTGATGAGGGGAAGCGGGTAACGATTTTTTATAGTGATGCGATTTAATCCCCGGTAGTCGATGCATGGCCGCAATGAGCCTTCCTTTTTGGCCACGAAGAAGAAACCGGCACCAGCAGGGGATGAGGACGGACGAATGAAGCCTTTTTCCAGGCTTTCCTTGATGTACTGTTCTAAAGCCTTGTTCTCTGGTTCAGACAGCGGATAGGTGCGGCCCCGTGGTGGATCGGAGCCTGGCAACAGGTTGATGGCGCAATCATAGGCCCGATGTGGAGGTAATCTCTCCGCGTCCTTTTTGGAGAACACATCCAAAAAGTCCCAGTAGTGTCTTGGGACGAGAGACCTGGGGTCAGTAGGAGCGATCTCGAGTATGAGATTAAGACGTCGACAGGGTATGATGCAGTGTTTTTGACACTGGTGGCTCCATGATAGGATCTCGCCTCTTTGCCAGTCTATGATCGGGTTGTGGTGACGGAACCACGGATATCCCAGGATAAGAGAGGCATGAGGTGATTTGATTAACTCAAACGTGAGTCGTTCCTGGTGAGTGACCCCTACTCGAAGGGTCAATGGTTTGGTCTCTTGAGTGACGATCCCTGTTCCCAAAAGAGAGCCGTCGACAGAAGCCACCAGAGAGGGTGCTTCCTTGGTGTGGAGTGGTATGCGATGTGTCAGTGCCCATTGCTGGTCCATAAAAACGCCAGCTGCTCCGGAATCGAGGAAGGCCCGAGTGGCCACGGAGTGATTCTCCCAATGGAGCGTTATGGGTACTGTCATGCGTGTGTTGGGAGGAATAGGGAAACGGCTTGCGCTTAGGGAGTTTCCTCCTGTGATCCCTAAGCGTTCTCTTTTACCGGTCTGAGAGGACAGGTAGGCAACAGGTGATCGGCTTGACCACAATAGAGACAGAGTCCTTGTAGTCTTCTGTATCTTTTCTCGGCCTCGGAGAGCTTGCGGACGGTTCCTATTTCCATTGGCTCCTCTGAAGCAGAGACGGACGGAAGAGGAGACGAAGAAGGTCTTGTGGGTCCTGGAGTGTAGGTCCCAGGTCTTTTTCCTCTGTTGTTCTCTGATGTCCTTTCCTGGATCCGTTTGTCCACCCTGACACAGAGGGCGATGTACTCTTCGAGATCCGCAGGTGTGTCGTGGTACACGAGGCCGTCTTTGATTTTGTCGTTGAGTCCTTTTCTGTAAGCGGCCTTGAGGGCGCCTTCTTCCCAGTTGGTCTCATGGGCGAGGGTGCGAAACTCCACGGTGTATTGGACCAAGGTTTTACGGCCTTGCTGGAGTTCAAGCAGAGAGGACTCGGCGGTCTCCTTACGACCCGGAGCATCAAAAACAGTTCGTATGGATTCCATAAAAGCGGGACAATCCTCGAGAAGATAAGATTCCTGCTCCACCAGAGGTGAGGCCCACAGCAATGCATCACCCTTAAGTAGGGATATGATAAACGATACCCTCTTGGATGATGTTTGGAACGCCTGGGGATGGTTTCGGAAGTGGAGCATACACTGGTTGAGGAAACCGCGACATTCCTTCGGGTCTCCGGAATACTTCTCGGGTAGCGGGAACCTAGCAACAG
The DNA here is from genome assembly GCA_009364415.1 of Spea multiplicata. Classification (NCBI taxonomy): domain Eukaryota; kingdom Metazoa; phylum Chordata; class Amphibia; order Anura; family Pelobatidae; genus Spea; species Spea multiplicata. The sequence continues at coordinate 4,095 of VKOC01027024.1, forward strand.
CCCCCATGCCCTCGTGGGAGACCTCCCTATGAACCGACGGGAGGGCGGTCAGAGAACGCAGAAGATCAGTCATGGCATCGACCTTTTGTTCCAGCGTTTGGAGCTGTGTTGACTGCGCGGCAAGACGCTGGTCTTGGAGGTCCTGCCGGGCTTGCAGCCGTGCCATATCCGCGGGATCCATGTATGGCCCGTTCTACTGTTACGGTCAGGTAGATGAGGGATCCAACAATGCAGGTAAGCACAGCGTAAAGAAAGTCCAGAACACAGTCCGAGGTCGAGGGCAAAAGCAGGCAGCAAGGTCAACAACAATCCGAGGTCAGGGCAGGTAGATCAGGTGCAAAACGGTAAACAGGTCCGGGTTCGTAGGCAGGCAGAGAAGAATCGTGGTCGTTTAAACAGGCAAGAGGTCGGTACACAAGGCAGAAATATATTAGAAATCAGCACACCCAACGCTAGAGAACGTTTAGAACGGGCAAAGACAAGGCAAACGAATGGGGTTTAAATAGGAAAGGTAACACTCACGTCATCAGCCGCGCCGTAGAGCGTGTCGCGCCCTAAATTGATATTAGGTGCGATATCTGGAACCACCACCAGATGGCGCACTTCCGCCGGTTTCCCGGCGTGTGCGCGCGGCGACGTGCCTGGAGCGTGAGCGGGTGCGCGCGCCCGACGAAGAAGGACCACAAGCCCCGCGAGTGACCGCGGTAGCACCGGAGGCGGAACCGCCGACGTCGGGGGACCCAGCGGCCAAGGTGAGTGCAGCGGTGGCGCGTGTAACCCGTCGGCAACCCGCGTGCGGGACGGAGGTGGGGTTGCGGACGCCCGGCGAGCCGCGGTAGCAGCCGGAGAGGGAGCCGCGGCAGCGCGCGTGACACAATCCCAGTCATAGCTCACATGTCCACTGGGCGCTCAAGGTGTTAACTTAAATTATGCACACGCATAAAGAAAGCTATTAGAAGCTGCAGCAGGCAAACCATCAATCATGCTGCTAAGTATATAACATATGCTATCTTTGATTGAGAGGGGCATGAAACAGCGGATAGAACATGTTTCCTATAACGTTTAATACCAAATGTCTGCAAGGGAATTCTGAAACAACAGTCCAACAGAGCATCAGATGAATGTTAAAAATGACATAATAAAAAGCATACAAAACACCTACACTATTACTGACTGTGTTTCATGTGTAGTTTTCCTAATTTAGATGGACTTCAAGCATTCCTACGTAGTCACCACTTACACATTACTATTGTACACTTTTACATTGTTGTTATACACAAACTAACGGTACATACACTATAGTTATGTTATATATTGCTTGATGTGCCTAATAATTCTTGAATTAATTAATTCCCTATTGTAGAAAGAGACCTGACAGTCTTTTGTGTTAAATATTGTGTTTGGATACATTTTGAGACAACATTTTAGTTGATGTATTGTTTCTAATGTCCAGGCAAAGTAACACAGATATGGTTTCTCTCTAGGAATGACGGCGATACCATGTGCTTGTTTAGGCATTTTTCTTGGCGGACTTCTCGTGAAAAAGCTAAGCTTGTCTGCGATTGGGGCTATCAGAATGGCCATGTTAGTAAACCTGGTGTCCACTGCATGCTATGTATCTTTCCTCTTCCTGGGCTGTGATACAGGCCCTGTAGCTGGTGTAACAGTTCCCTATGGAAACACGTAAGTAAACCATAATATTAAAGCAAAGAACACAGAGTGAATGTAGTAATGTAATATTCTCCCACTGTGTCGGCGCTAATGTCCTATTTTAAGAATAATATATACATTATATAGCATTTTACACAGACTGAGCATCAACCAGTGCTTTCAGGCCAAAAACCATGGTGTTATTTTATAATGGTAAAAGTAACCTGACCTTTCCACCTATAAGGATTAAGAAATTTAGAAAATACTTCTAACTCCATGTAAATGTTTTTATTGTCCTCAGGGTTTCATACACAGGACATAAAGAGACATGCATTACTGTTTAACACTATCTTACATTACAGGTAATGCTGTTAAAGATAAGTAGAGAATTCTAGCACATTAAAATAATATTAAATGGTTGCACTTTGTTTTTTTACCATTTTGTTACCTTTTTTGGGAATTTCATTCATGAACATATGCAGGTGCAATTGCCCTACTTTTGGCATAGGAACATGGTCATTTTGTTTCATTGCATACATTTTTTGAGATCTAGTTATATGAAAAATAATCCTTTCACTAATAAGGCAACAGAAGACTAACAATCCACAATGGTATACATAAATAATGTTATATAGATTATTACTATTATCAATAATTTTATATAGTGTATAACTTATCAAAAAAATCAACATTTACTGCAGTCGGGTTATATTAGCCAATACTATTAAGTAATTTTCACATTATGGGGAAAAAAAAGAAGAAAGAAGAAAGACAATTGGTATGTAAAAAGTACATAAACAAAAAACAGAAAAAATGCCAGGAAATATACCTATATGTTTAAACACTATCTATAGGTAGAGTTTTATGTTGATCCATAAATGGTAGCCAGTAAATACACCAAAATCCACAGTGGATATAAAAAGTCTACACACCCCTGTTAAAATCACAATTCTTGTGATGTTAAAGAATGAGACAAAGATAAATCATGTCAGAATTTTTTCCCACCTTTAATGTGACCTATAATGTGAACAATTCAATTGCAAAACAAGCTGAGGGGAAAAAGAAAACTCACAATAACCTGATTGCATAAGTGTGCACTCCCTCTTATAACTGAGCTGTGGCTGTGCTCAGAATTATCCAATCAGCATCAGAGGGATCTCATTGTTGAAAGATATCAGTCAGGAGAAGGGTACAAAAGAATTTCCAAAACATGAGATATACCATGGAACACAGTGAAGTCATCATCATGTGGAGACAATTTGGCACAACAGAGATAATACCAAGAACTGGATGTCCATCCAAAATCGATGAAAAGACGAGAAGGAAACTGCTCAGGGGGGCTTACAAGAGGCCTACTGCAACATTAAAGGAATGGCAGGAATTCCTGGCAAGTACTGCATGTGTGCTACATGTGACAACAATCTCCTGTATTCTTCATATGAATGGGCTTTGCGGTAGGGTGGCAAGACGGAAGCCTTTTCTTACAAAGATAAACATCCAAGCCCGGCTGAAGTTTGCAAAAACAAACATCAAGTCTCCCAAAAGCACGTGGGAAAATGTGTTAGGGTCTGATGAAACCAAGGTTGAACTTCTTGGTCATAATTCCAAAAGGTATGTTTGGCGCAAAAACAACACTGCACATCACCCAAAGAACACCATACCCACAGTGGAGCATGGTGGTGGCAGCATCATGTTTTGGGGCTGTTTTTCTTCAGCTGGAACCGGCGCCTTAGTCAAGGTGGAGGGAATTATGAGTAGTTCCAAATACCAGGCAAATTTGGCACAAAAACCTTCAGGCGTCTGTTAGGGAGCTGAAGATGAAGCTCACCTTTCAGCATGACAACAATCCAAAGCACACAATCAAATCCACAAAAGCATGGCTTCACCAGAAGAAGATTAACGTTTTGGAATGGCCCAAATTGAATCCAATTGAACATCTGTGGGGTGATCTGAAGATGGCTGTGCACAGCAGATATCTTCCCAATCGGACAGATTTGGAGCACTTTTTCAAAGAAGAGGGAGCAAATATTCATATATCCACTGTATACTATGATTTTCTAAAGCTCAGGAGAATCTTCTATATGCTCCAGGAGTTCTAGTACCTGCATTTTAAATGTATAGAAATAATAAACCATGATTTGTATGTATTGCAACTTTTGGACATGTTTTAAGCAGATTATGAAAACAAGTACGTGTAAAACACACATTTTTGTGGTAAGAAAGAAAAAAACTATTTTGTAGCATTCTTGACATTTGAAAGTGTGTGGGCTTGAATTCTACTCTGCAGTGGTAATTTGAGTAAAAATAGTGGACAAAATATATCAGAATGTTTCTTAAAATATTAGATCCCTAATGTTACCTAATTTGTATTTGTGGCAATCAACAAGTGGTACTATTATCCATGCATGCACTGCAGTGAATTCCGTTTCCTTTTAATCCTTCTACAATATTATTGAATAAACCAGTGGGAAAAAAAAGTTAGTGTTACAGCCAAGTTATAGTGTCTGTGGATAACATAATTCCCATAGATCCACCAATAAATCAATCAATTTTCAATATAATAAAAAAACTGAGCAGATACCTAGTTCCCTTTCTTATCAGTGTGATATAATACTGTTTATGTTTGTAAAACTATTTTTTTTTAATGTTCTTGGTTTTAGTGGTAGTGCTCAGTGGTTTATTACTCTATAATGTTATAGGTTAGGGCACCCTTCCAAATGTTAGCACTTAACATCTGCCAGTATTATCTAAGGGATAACAATGTTTGTTGTCCTGAAGGTTAAACTCCCCAGGTTCTGTAGATGGGTGTGTTAAGTATTTCATGAAATCTTGCAACGTCGCATTCAACCATCTGTGTCTTGTCTAGTACAATGTACTGAAATTCACAGTATTGTAAGTGACAGTTTTTAGAGATTTTAGTACCATTAAAGTACTTTGGAAAAAGTAGCATTTCTTGACACATCAACTCACCAAGAAGTTAAGTACTTTACAAATGGAGTTTTCTTGAGCAACCACTAAACAGGGGTCCCATAGACCCCCAACTAACCAAGGGAGTGACAGTCACACTTCACTAACAAATGTGTTACCCCCATAATGTGGAGATCTAAAATAACAGAAATTACCCTATGGTAGCCATGGAGCCCACCCCTTACCTTCTCCCATGCCCCGTTCTCTGTGTCTTTTAGGGGTAGAGTGTTAATAGGTTAGTAAATACCTTTGCCCTTGTATCCCCTCCCCTGCACATTGGTATGGGAGGGTTTGTGAATTTCACCTTTTGGAGAGGAGCCCATGTTGTGCCTTCCTCTTGCCTCACACAGTCTGTCCTGTAGGAAGAAGAGGGTCAAGTCCTAAAAAAGTAGAAAAGGTCTAAAAACTAAAGTTCCTTACCTCTTAATCCCCCAGGTAAGGGGTGAGGTCCATCCAATACACCCAAACCCTAATGGCATTCAAAGGATGCAACCATTATAAGAAGCAGTGTTTACTTTGCATTTTTGGCATCCAGCTTTGTCCAGCAAATGATGTCAATACTATCTAAAGGAGCTGGCCACTATAAAAAGTTATACCACCTCATAGCACCTCTGTGTTGACTTATCACCTGGATCCTGACTATGTACAGTATAACCGCTGTACATAAATTCAATTTTTAACCAGCATCTATCATATGGATTGCATTTATGATTAACAGAAGGTTAGCATTAGCTATATTGCACATCTTGGGAGAAAAAAAACTATAGAGAATTTTAAACACGGTGGTAACTCCCAAGAAGGTTACATAAAAACTGAAGGAACAAGTTATAAATAAATCCCATCATCACCACTTCAAGTGCTATAAATGTTATGGAAAAAACTTGTGCTGCTGGTAAATTGAATCAAGCTTCATTTGTTTATAGTAATTGCGACTATGCTGTCCTTGGTCAATTCACAACTACATTACACTTGGCATTCATAGAGACATGATTGGCAAATTAACTTAATAAATATTTCCTTGGCATTCACATGGTGTCCTATATACCTGTAGACAGAACATCTTCTAGCTATCCTGTTTCAAAATTGGAACTTAGTATTTTAGAGACCTTATACCTAATTGTTCAAGAAGATTGCTAAACAGTATCCTGGAACCCCAGGGCTAAGCATAACTGTTTCAGATGGTACCATGAAAACTAAGAAGAATTTTGCCAAATTATGTTTGTTACAATCAATAACAGCTTCAGCTTGTTTCCTATTTAGAATCACTAACAGTAATGGTTGTCAGTTCTCATACCACTTGAATGATTTTGACCTTTTAAGGGGATACATTACTACTGTGTTTAAGCGGAGATTGTTTTTGCTCTGTCTAATACTGTCATTGTTGGCATTTCATTAAATGAATGACAGGTAGAAGGCATGCAGATCATGTTGAACAATATTATGGTATAGGAGTTGTAAAAATTGTACAGATCCATAGATCCGTAATTTCAAATGAGCTTGTGCTGTCTAGCTTTCATACATAATCTAATCTAATTGACACTTTTGTTTTCTATATGAAGTTCTTTGACAGGTTCGTCTTTGGACCAATCTCCGCCCTGCAATAATGGCTGTGAATGTCAGAATGACTCATTCTCTCCCGTATGTGGTGCTGATGGGGTTACGTATATGTCTGCTTGCTTCGCTGGATGTACAAAGACGGTGAGCTCACAGATAATCCTATAGTGATTTATGCTACAGATTTATATGAACAGTTGCCTACCAGGAATACAAACTTTACCATCACCTTCGTAGATGCCTTTCGCTGCTCCTTTACGGCCCCATATGGGTCACTGACAGATTGCCTTCTCCTTATTAAGCTAGGCCATACCTTTCCTGCTGTGCAAGTTGATGGGTGGTCCACAAGGCCATTTATTACAATGCATTTGCACACTTTTGGTAGGTACTGATAATGTTAGTGCACCTCCTCTCATGCTACATCTATATATTTATTATGCCAAAAGAACATTAAGAAACCAATTCCTTTTAAGTTACACATGATAAAAGCAGACTATATTAGCCATTTAGCTTGTATGTCTGGCACCCGGGTGGATACACATATAAACTTGGCCATATGTACTTATAAGAGTAAATGTTTTGCACAAAACAGATTAGTCACGTTTCAGAAATCCTTCATTTTTGATTAAAAAAGATGCAGGTAGTTTACATTTAATAAATTTAATTATGCTGAACTCTATGACATTTCCCCTCTAAGGGATTCGCC
>VKOC01027025.1:0-18116 GCA_009364415.1 Spea multiplicata
CCGGTGCGGACCGCCCCCCCCGCCCCCCGCTAGGAACGCTACTGGATTTATGCCTAATCCTTGCATGTTTAAATTCCCTCGCTGTATTAGCCTCCGTCACTTCTGCTGGGCGACTATTCTATTGATCACCCTCTGTAAAGTAGAACATCCCTACGTTACATCTAATCCTCTGACCCTCTAGTTTTAGTTCTTGTTCTAACATTTTCCTCCTTTCAAACAAGGTTCCCACTTGGACTAAATCCCTATTAGCATTAAAATGTTTCTTTTACATCTTCCCTCTCCGTTCCATCCTCCAAGCTATACATATAAAGATCCCTTAGTCTTTCCTTCACACAAGAAGTACCTTATCAGTGGCTCAACAAAAATATTGAGACCCATTCGGCCCCTCAAGTCTGTCCATTGTGGCTGAAAACCTTGGTGCAGAATAGCCATATGCCTATATCACACATAATAATTTACAGAAACCTTCGAAAGCTTGTGTGTTAATTACTCTTCAATGCTATTTATTTTGGAGATACAGTATATACGTTTAAACGTAGGTGACTATTTTACCCCAGGGTGGCAGAGTCACTATGTAATCAATGTTATCCGTCTTCTGCTCACTCACCCCTACAGAGATCTACCTGGGATTTTAGCCAAAGGAGAGTACTAACATAATGGGAGGAATAACTACCCAGTCTGGGTTATAGTAGCTGCTCCAATGGTATTCACATAAAGTGGTTTTTCTAATACATAATAAAATATAATATGAATATATAAACCTGTTAACATAGCTACATGTTTATTTGGTGTACTGAAAAGGATTTGAAAAGAGAAATGTTCACTTTAACTTTCACCCATACAAAAGGATTGGTTTTATTGCCTCACCCGTTCTTGGATATGACTCATCTGCTTGTTGATGAGATCACTGATTTGGTTAAATGTCGGACGCTGAGTTGGCTCCAAGTCCCAACAGGCCTTCATAATGTGATATCTAAAAAAAGGAAAAGACATACTTAAATTACAAGTAAATTACCAGATGGCAGAATTATTGCTTCACCCAGGTAGATTATGATTTATGTTATTTTTGAACAACTTCTGCTTCAAATTACATATCCATTTACATAACATTTCTGTGTATTTTCTATAAAAAGATCATTTTATTACCTAAAGGTCAGCAGCAGCTAGGTCAATAATGGCATAAATATATATATATATATCATTGCATCACTCCATATGTACTCCTAATCACTATTCTCTATGAAATAACATTTGCATTTGACATAAAGAACGCTTTAAATACCCAAGGAGTACCCTGGGTGAAACATAGGTAAAGGAAAAACAATCTGTTATTTTCTCTTAAAATGTGATTACACTTACATTTCCAAAGGAGCATACTCTGGACAATCCATCTTGTATCCGTCCTTTATCATTTTATAAAACTTGCGATTTATAAGAATGCCAGGATAGGGACTTCTGCCTAAAATGAATCAACAGACTATAAGAATTAATATTATTATTATTATTGCTATTATTGTCGCCAATGTATTAAAGAAAACATTACGCTGAGCTTGACAAAGGCCTTATATCTTATGTTAATATTGGTTACATGAAGACAAATCTCATTTGGAAAGTTTGCTTACCTCTATACATATAAAAGTCTTGCCACTTTGGGAAGGCACTATGGTTGGATCTTTGTTGTACGCCAAGCCCAGTGTGACAGAGAATTAGCACACTGACAGGGGGCTGTCAGATATTGGGGTATGTTGGGAGGATAGGGGCTGCCAGATAGTGTTGGGGAGTATGGGGCTGGATGATAGTCTTTGGGGAGGAATTTAAAAATAAAGAGAGAGGTCGAGAGAGAACAAAGATGGAGGTTTGCATTATATTTGAACATTTCCATACCCTGACATCACTACCAAAGGCCATCTCAGCCCTTTTTTGCTAAATATGCTAAATATGCTAATCTGCGTTGGTTCTTCAAAAACATCGTAATCCTCATGTCAGGATCCACAGCAATGTAGTACTTCAATTAGCCTTGTGCTCTTTCCACAGCTTTTAGAAAGCTGGATCCTCTTAAATAATTCATTGATTCAGTCCGTTCTTGCCATTAGTTTGAAGGTCCTCGCTAGGACCTTACTTTTGCAATAACACATACAACACACATACAAGGTCACACAACATTTTCCTTGCTTACCAAGGGAGAAGATTTCCCACAGAAGGATTCCATAAGACCAGACGTCACTCTGCACTGTGTAGATACAGTCAAAGATACTCTCTGGAGCCATCCATTTTACCGGCAGACGAGCCTAGAGTCATAAGTATGTGAAGGTTAGAAAATGATCCAGAACATTTTTCCATTGGCCATTTTTTTAAATTAGAGATGTATATAAAAGCCGTTTTATTATAGCGTTTCCTGTAATAAAAGTACATTATTTAGCAGAACATTTTTAAAATGTGATCTTAATCTGACTACATACAGTAGAGCATGGTTAGGACACAACACAACTGATGAGAACGCAAATATTTTTTGTGGGTTAACGTATGTTTTTGAAAGTCACTCTATAAATAACTAAAATGTTCCTGTATTTACTCTATGTCAGCTTTTGCAATTGCGCAAAAAAAAACAGCTTATGCTATGAAATAACCAAGAAATGTATTTTTCCACCAAAAAAATAAACACTGATTTTAATTGAAACGTATGACAACTAGTAAATATATTGTATATCTTTTTTGCTTCTATTGGAAAATGATATATTTCCTGTCAGCTTTGCTGAAATCTTGTTCATTTCACAATCGGATTTAATTATACAAAAACGGGACGTAACCTCTGATTTTACTCCTGATCCCAAGATCCATAACTAAATTCATTTAATGAATCTTCCCATAGGCTTTGCTTTTCATCTGCAATTAACCTTTGGAAAGCAGAGATATTTGCACAACTGGCATTTTCTAAAGAACTTCTTGTTCTGATGTTTTTTACCTTCTCGTACTACCCTTAAAAAAGGATGTCTAAATAAAAAATGAACAATAAATGAGAAAAGTCAGGGAAGAAGGTTATTGTTAATCACAGCCCACTTATAATCCATAAACCTCAATAACACGAGATGACTTAAAAGTACTACGTAAACTCTACTAAACACTAAAAACAAATCACTTCACACGATATAAGATATTGTAGACTTCCTTTATGATGAAATCTAATATTGACTATAATATTAGATTTTAGATAAAAAATGAATATTTTAGGTTGAAATCTAATACTTTGCTGTTTCAAAGAACATTTGATACTTACATTCCCCTTGACAACATAGTTTGCGTCATTCTCGATGTCCCTGGCCAGACCAAAGTCACAAATCTTTGCAACCCGACCCTGTGCAACAAGCACGTTCCTGGCCGCAACATCACGGTGAATACACTACAAACAAAGGATAGTAATGGTGACTAATTGGAAATGCCTTAACAGACTTAATTGGGTTTTCTCTATACTAACAGGGAAGAAATGGAGACAATCGTAACTCACGCTCTTGGCTGCCAGGAAGTACATTCCCTGGGCAATTTGCAATGAGAAATTCAGAAGGTCATACAGATCCAAGGGCAGATGGTCATCTGTGTCTTCTTCTACTTCAGTGTTAGAATTGCCTTAAAAAGAAGTGTTATAGTAATGGTAATATACAGAAGTTAGCCCATATACATTATATTGTCTTATAAAGCATAGAATTTCGATAAGAACCATAGGGCTAATATAATCTGCCCTTGTTAGAAAAATGCTTTGTCTCAATTATGCGCATGATCTAAATAAAGGAACTATTGCTAAGGAGAATTCGACCATTAATTCAGCCAACAGCCCTTCTGGGAGCACTCTAACAAAGTCATAAACAATCTTCTAGAGGACGAACTTCTGAATGCCCCATATAAAAATAACGTATCAGAGTTAGAATATGCTTAATAAAAAACATAGAAATAAAATTTTACAGAATCTTTCGTTCATCTAGTTTGGCTGTTTTTCTGATGTAAAGACTCCAGCGTTGATCAATCTTTGGTCTCATCTAAGATTCAGTATGGCCATATGCTTATTCCATGCATGTTGAAAATACTGATTGGCCTCTGCTACGTCTGCTAATCTCGAACTCTTTAAGTAAAGTGAAACTTCATTACATCTAAGCCTCTGGCCCTCTAGTTTTAGATTTAGACCTATTGTTCCAACATTTCTCCTTCTTCTGTGTTGAGGCTGTTGTATTTGCGTTTGTGGAAATCCATCAAACAATATATCAAGTGAAGGTTACACAACAACCCTACCCTTTCGGTTCCTCTTCTCAATATATATCATAAATATTCCACATACCTTGCACAGAATTTGTGTTGGATGAGACAGGCTTCATTTCAAGGTAATTGGAAGTTCCTTCGCTTGAAAATCTGGTGTCACTGAAGAGTAGAATGGAAAATATTGAAATTAACACACAGCTGGCTGATTCTGGGGAACAGGGTGCAAACATAGTCCATCACCCTCAAGTCATCGCTTACACAGTAGATGAATCAAGTTCTTTTGTTTACCTTGCCGTGTACTTCTGCTCCACAGATACATTTTTGTAGTCACTGTTGCCGTAAGCCAGAGATGCAGTGAACATTTTGTTCATGGCCTCTGCCTTGTTCCTCAAGAAGTTCAACAAGTCTCCGTGCTGACAGTACTCAGTGATTACCAAGATTGGGCCTGTTGGAGAAATACAAACAGCTTTGGGCCAGATAATTGGCATAATTTGGATCAGTTGCAGAAACACAACCAGCAAGGGGTCATGTGAATAAATAAAATGATTAGAAAAGATGATTTCAACACAATAAAACACACAAACAAAAGGGTTATTGGTGACACCCAATTATTCATACAAAACATACAGATTTGCTTGGGTATGTGTGTCTAATATATTTTTAAAACATATTTTGTTCAACAATTTATTTATTTATTTTAAAGCGTGTTGGTTACCTCATGATATTCTAATCAAGGCAGAACACATTTATGATCATTAAGTAAAAGAGGATTACTAAATGAATCGTAGACTTTCTCTAAACCCAAAAGTTTTATAATCACTTAACCACACAAAGTCAGACAAATGTCTAAGAAAAAAAACCATCCCTAATTAATCTGGAAAAAATACATAATGACTTGCTAAACTTTGGAAATATTAGCTCTCATGGTTGAATTCAATCAATGTTTTTGTTTTGTTTTTTAGAAAAGAAAAGAGCATTTTACAAAAAGCTGGAATTATTGTTGTTACAATTTTAACACTGTATGTTTTTCTTATGTATTGATACCAAATAGCCATAGTATATTTTGTGTTTTTCTTTTTTCTACATGTTACTACATGTCTACATATACATGTTTTTAAATATTTTACCACCGTTCCACATGTTGTCATTATCTAGAGTAAAAAAAGACAGCATTTAAATGTTATCTGGATCCTTGTGCTGCTTTTATGGGTTTCCTATCAATTCCAGTTTTGTAACTGTCAGCACTGGATAATTTCTGTTTGTGCTTCTTTATTATTAGTCTGTATCCCAGACATATAAATCGTACATAATACCCGGAGAAAGCATTTGCATGGGTCAAAGTGGGTCCATGTGTTAGTGTGAGTGTGTCTGGGTATGTTAGTTTGTTTGTGACTGTGTGTGTCGGTGTATGCTAGTGTGTGTATCTGGGTATGTAAGTGTTTGTGACTGTGTGTGTCTGGGTATGTTACTGTGTGTATGCATGTTAATGAGGCTGTGTGCGTTAGTGTTAAGTGCCTGATTGTGTTGGTGCGAGTGTCTGTGTGTATCCTAGTGTGGGTGTCACATAATGGATGTGGGCGTGCTTTTGGTGGGTACGGTTGTGCGGGGGGCCAGCATTTCATTCTTAGACCCAGGCAGCGCAATGTCTTTGGCTGGCCCTGATAATACCCCAACCTTACCCCCATGGGTACATGCTCCCAGTAGGTTGACAATATTCTGATGGTGCCCCAAGTGGCTAAGAATCTTAAGTTCTGATAATAAAGCCTCCATTTCATCTGTATGGGCACTGGCTAAAAGAAAAAAAATATGAATGCATACAAATCATAACCACATATACTGTGGACCTACATTGTATATTTTTCAGCAGTATTAATGATAATATCAAATGTCTAGTAGTAAAACAATGGGTAAAGCAACAAACACCCACAACAACCAAAATGGATTTCAGATTCATCCAAATCATTTACAAATGATATTTATTATCCCCATACTATATTTTATGATTAGCAGCTGACCTGGACAGCCAAATACTTGGGACTCTTTGTAGGCCTGTTGCAGGTTGACGTTGTTGTGCATAGAAGTGCATGAAATATTGCACTACATTTATATCCCAAATCCCAGTGGTAACAGCGAGCCACAAAAACCACTTACGTTTCAGCATCTTTACAGCAACTCTGAGTGCGGTGTCATCTTTCCCCATCCCAAAGGCTTTTGCTTCTATAACCTTCCCAAATGCCCCTGCTCCTAGAGTTTTTCCTGCAATAGCAAAGATACGTTTGAGCCCTAATTTAGTTCTTTACAGTCAATCTCCAATATAATGTGTAGATTAAGGAGGAGTCATTTTGTAGAAGTGTAGGTTTGGAGCACCAATCATTCCAATCATACGACCAATGTGAGGTGTCATGCATTTGACATACAGATTGCCTACCATTTAAAGTCATGTTCAAAATGGTCTGTGTACTATCTTCATACAAATAAGAAATACATGATCCAGTAATGGTAGAAATGCGGCCTCATGACCTTTTAACTGGGTTGCTTACAGAAAACTTATTTTCAAGGTTGGTATTAAAATTGCTATACCCTAACTCCACCATTGTGTTCAATTCTTTTTTCATACTATTATAATTAAAAACCTTAAAAATACAGTATTAGCTGTATAGTGGTTTTCTGAATGTCTTTGTCTAGTAGATTGGGCCAAGATAACAATCCCAAAAACTCTTAACTTTAGTCATACTGGCTTGTGATAAAAGAATATTTCAATCTTAATCACCCAGAAGGACAGTTAAGGTCTACGAGAAAAAGGACTTTATTAACATAACCAGGACTTCATTGGTGTAGCCATAAAGAATGACCTCAGTGTTTTGGCAATCTACCAATCTTAGATAAACAAAGCCAAGTTCTACATTATATTTATCTATACAAAACTCTTCTTACCTCTTCTGAAGAAGCCACTGCAGCTACATGCTAAGTTACAAATAAACTAGACAATAAGACAATAAGATTTGATGATAGTGGCCCAAATTCCTCTATCAACACAAAGAGTTGATTCACAGCCAGACATATGTTCAAGCCCCATGATTATTAGACAGTAATCATCCGGGGAACTGAGCAAATTCCATTTTCCCCATAAACAACAATGTAGCTCATTGAAATGGAAGCAGATGGACTTGGCTATTACCAAAATGTAGGTTATTCCTTGGGAATTCCCATTTCTCATTGTATGGCAGCTGAGTCGGATCAATGCAAGTATAGTTATTTCCTTCAGAGACTTTCACAATCTGCCAGCGGACTTCATATCTTGGTTTCTGATGTGCAAATATGAGAGGAAAAGAAGTGCGTACGTTTATTTGTTATTTGGTATCATACCAACATGGAACATTACAGACATGCTTTACAACAATTCTACAGTAACAGATAGAGATAAATGAGTTAATTATATTGGTCCTGCATACAAGATCAGTCTGGTGTCAAAGAGGTATGCAAAATGTTCTGTGAGCAAGAGGACGAGTACAATCTCAAAAATAGTGCGTCTTCCTACTAGCAGCCCATTATCCATTGATTCAAGAAGATCAGGAAATGTAAAGATATAATCACTGTCTTTAAATTTCTAAAAAAAAGTGTCTTTTAAGCAAATTACACATCTTTTCTTTCTGTTCCCATTTTCTTAACCATTTTTGTAATGCCTAGTTTTGCATATCCTCAACATCACCACTTTTGCTGAGTTTTCTCAAGAGCTGGGACACTGTTTCCTGGTTTCTCAAGCTGCATCCTCTTTTTGGTAGAATTGTTTCTCTGGAGTCAATTATCTCAACGGTATCGTGTATTAACTCTTGTAGGCATCTTAGAAACTCATTGATTTGATGGAAATCACCTCTTTCAGATTCTTAGGTATTTTCTCATGAATTTTGAAGTTTTGCAAAATAGAGCATTCCTAAAACCCATCACACTGTAACGTATCTAAGCTTCCATGTATTCATTGAAAGTGATGTACAAAGTCCCATGGGGTACAAAGCCTCATATTAATTTAGTATGTTTGCATATATAGTTTTGCACACATTTGTTTTGAACTATGGCTACATTTCATGTCATTGATGCCCCCAGCATACCAACCAACATTGCTACTGCTAAGCTTTTGCAGGCTGTGGAGCCCAAGGGCCGAATAGGACATTGTCTGATCTACCCTGACCAGTCCAAGCACCTGGAAAAACAGTAGATGGCCTCTTCATAATGATCAGCAGCTGAGCATTACAGGGTGTCTTTTTGGCCACACTCACATCTATCTCCATCACTTTTGACTCTACACAAGAGTCCTGATTTAAAAAGCTAAAATGTCGACGGGGTATGCCAAGCGAACACAGATATAATGTGTCCTGAGTTTTAACTTTGAAAGTGTATTTCCCTAGCAGCAGTCAACTGCTTTTAATAAATAAAGAATTAATGGTAAGCTGTCACGTGGGTTGGCCTCTTCTTTGATGTTACCCCCCATTAAGGCAAATAAAGCCTACTTACTTGGTTTGGATGCCTAAAACTGTTTTTGTAGTTAGGACTCACCTTCCCTGGGACGCCATGATGTGGCAGGTTTGCGTATTACCAATTGTAAGCAGCTGGTCCTTGAAACCCTAATGGAATTCATCCTGTGCAACATTACAGAAGCAAGAAACCTAAAAATGTTATTAATACTAACCTGTTTATACTTGTAATACAGGAATATGGTCAGAAGAAAAAAAAATATTCCCATTGCAGTAAGGACCACCAACAATGGGCTGAAGAGCTCATGTTGAACAATCTTCTTCACTGTAAGGAAAGCAAGTAAACGTGATGGGATGATGTTTAAGGAAGGGAAGAGCAGTAGATATATTCTATCTAGATTTCGGTAAAGCATTTGCCACTGTCCCTTATAGAAGACCCATAAATAAATTGCAGTATTAAAGTTTGGATGTTAAATAGTTGAACAGATAGCTCAATGGCTGAGTTGCAGAAGATGTTGCTAACAAAATTACAAAATGTCTTAATGATCAATTAGCCATCTTAAGTTTAAACACATGTCATTGGAACACAGGAGTGATGGAAGTTATAAACAGCCTCTGTACACCTGGTAAAATATTCCATTAAAATTCCAGCTACAATAGTCATTTACAACTTTAACAGCATCTACACTGTAATTCTGATCCATTTTATGATATTTTAATAGACAAAATGTGCTTTTCTTTGAAAAACAAGGAAATTTTATAAGTGTCCCCAAACTTTTGAACGGTAGCGTATGTTTGCTCACCTTCCAGTGCTGCAGTTGCTAATGGAGTGGTTTTCCTATTGATCCCCTCGCTGTTGGAAGCTACACAGACGGTGCTATAGTTAAACTGGTTTCGGTCAACAGCCAAGATACTTTCCACTCTGGTCTCAATGACTCTGATTTTGCTGTCAGATATGACCTTTTGGCCATTTTCTTCGCAACTAAAAGCAGTTAAAAAAAAAGTAAAGTTCATGGTATTTTAGTATTTTGGCAGCACCTCTTACAGGTCTCCTATAGGAGACCATTTTATAGCCTGCATTTATTTGCTATTAGAGTTCGAAAATGGAACATTTGCTTTAATTTACTTCACCCCTGGCTGAGTCTAGTGAAAGTAAGACTCATACCTAAGAATGATCCTGCGCATGCGCTGCAGAGCTCCCACTGAAATAAATGGGAGTAGCGGCAGCCAATCAGACGAATGCTAGCTGAATGGCAATTTTAGGCTTCGTTGGGTAACTATTGCGACATCACTTGTAAAACTAGTTACTATAGTTAAAAGTTAAAAAAACTGAAATACTTATGCCAGATTAAATTAAAGGAGCAGTAAAACTGCCCCCCCCTTTCCTGGCCAAATTAAAATCTCTTTCATTGATTCAGTTATCTGAATGTAATTGTTAGATTACATGTTACATAGTTACATATATAATTATTACATATATAATTGTATGAAAGAAATTGGTCCCAATTTGGACCACATGAACATCTTCAATTTACAATGCAATGGATGGATGGCTAGGCCAGCTCTTTAAATCATATATATTTTTTATTTTTTTAAATTATGAATATTTGATTTTCTAACCTGTCGTCCAGGCACTGGAGCCATTTAATGGATGGTAGAGGATTTCCCCACGCTGAGCAATTGAGTATTATGGTGCTATTAAATTTAAAGGTGCTTATTTCAACCACAGGGGGCCCTGGAATACAAAGGATAAATGAACTAAAGACAGTACACTAACACATCAGAGCAGGGATCGCATTAAGTATTTTGGGGTTTGCCATTGGGCTCATAGATGTCATCCCTGATTTAAGCCTAGAAAAAAAATAAACCTTACGGAGAGGATGTATTCTGGAAGTTTGTCTTTATATGTAGATGTAGAACACAGGTTGGTAGAACACACATTTCTATTTTTTCATGGCATTACAAAAAACACTTTGATTATCAAAGGGAAAATCCCACCATTACTAGGATCAGATTTACTTTTTTTGTGCGGTTTTCTTTTTTTAAGAACAGTTATTGTCTATATACTGTATAATATAATATCTTCAGGCAGCTGCATATTAGCCATGTGTAGATTAATTTAGCCCACTCTACTAGACAAACATCCTGACGGCTTATCATACTGCCTTGTGGTATACAATAGAATGACTCAGTCTTTATCACCCAGCCGGGCACTCTGAATAATGATAGTCCATGGGGAGACAGACGTCATGGCATTGCTATAAAGAATCAGATATGTCTTGTAAACTAAAATATTGTAACTGATAACAATGGCAGCCTCCAAGTCTGAGGATAGAGAAAGTTGTTTTTCCATCAAAAGATTTGTTTTTGCTTGGGACTTCCCCTTTAACATTTAAGGCACAACTCACTGAGAAAGATGATTTCAAAGGAAATATTATTAGTGGCTTCTGAGTTTTCTACATAGAGAGAGTAGGTCCCGCTCTCACTTTCCTTCATACGATTCAAAGTCAAGTTGTTAAAGTTCCTAAAAGACAAAGATTTGAACTGAATTTAACATTTTATTCTTTTTTTAAAAAAACATTTAAGACATTTGGGAGCACTATACTCACCACATAAGTCCCATAATATGATAGAGCTTGTCAGGCAGTCTGGTGTATTTATGTTTTATGTTGCGTGATCATGCAAATGTACTTTACAAAATGAAAATAAAATGATTTCAAGGAACATTATGATGGACCAACTGATGGTAAAGGAAAACAACCTTTGGATAGAATGCAGATAACACTATTTTAGTCCGAGAGAAGATACTCTTTAGAAGTTTCTAAAACCTTTTAGTGGCCCAGATCATCAATGAGTAAGGTGGAGAGTCAGGTAACCTTTGAAAATCTCAGGACAGGCCCAGACTGACCATCTGGCAAACCAGGCAAATGCCCAGTGAGATGATGGCGCAGGTTGTAACTCTTTCTACCAATCCCAAGGCAGATTTGGTGCTTTAATGTGCAACCACTGGTTGCATACAAACAGCCATGTACACTCACTAGCCATTTTATTAGGTACACCTGTTCAATTGGTTGTTAACATTAATAGCTAATTAGCCACACACCTGGCAGCAACTCAATGCATTTAGGCTTGTAGACATGGTGAAGACAACCTGCTGAAGTTCAAACCGAGCCTCAGAATTTGACTTTGAACGTGGCATGGTTGTTGGTGCCAGAGAGGCTGATCTGAGTATTTCAACAACTGCTGATCTACTGGGATTTTCACGTACAACCATCTGTAGGCTTTACAGAGAATGGTACGAAAAAGAGAAAATATCCAGTGACTGGCAGTTGTGTGGACGAAAACGCCTTGTTGATGTCAGAGGTCAGAGGCAACAGTAACTCAAATAACCACTCGTTACAACCAAGCTATGCAGAATACCATCTCTGAACGCACAACACGTCGAACCTTGAAGCAGATGGGCTACAGCAGCAGAAAACCACACCGGGTGCCACTCCTGTCTGCTAATAACAGGAAACTGAGGCTACAATTCCCACAAGCTCACCAAAATTGGACAATGGAAGAGTGGAAGAACATTGCCTGGTCTGATGAGTCTCGATTCAAGTTGCGACTTTCAGATGGCAGGGTCAGAATTTGGTGTAAACAACATAAAAGCATGGATCCATCCTGCCTTATATCAACAGTTCAGGCTGGTGGTGGTGTAATGGTGTGGGGGACAATTTCTTGGCACACTTTGGGCCCCTTAGTACCAATTGAGCATTGTGTAAATGTGACAGCCTACCTGAGTATTATTGCTGACAATGTCCATCCCTTTATGACCACAGGGTACCCATCTTCTGATGGCTTGATGGCTACTTCCAGCAGGATAATGCACCATGTCACAAAGCTCATCATCTCAAACTGGTTTCTTGAAGATTACAATGAGTTCACTGTACTTCAATGGCCTCCACAGTCACCAGGTCTCAATCCAATAGAGCACCTTTAGTAGCTGCTATCTTTAAAGAACCATGGCTGCTTTTCTTCCACAGTTGTGGATCCCTTTTTTTAACTGTAATGTCAAGTTAAGAAGCAGACTTGCAACGATATACTGAAGGAGATTTTACCTTGGTAAAACCCTTTTGAGATTCTCCCATGTATAGGAAATGCCTACCACCAAGGCAGTTATTAAGCTTTACCTGTTCTTGATCAGGCTTGTTTCCTACTAATTTGGATTTTTAAGGTATGGAACCTCGAGGTCCATGAAATATGATTGGAAATATGATTGGCAAGGCTAAAGTGTTTGACAGTGATTATTAAGAGTCCATTCCCAGGGCAGTGTGGGGCACAGTGTTTATCGTATGTAAGGGATTTTTTATAGTCAAATATGAATTTGGTAAAACAAACAGAACCTAGTCACATTGTATATATAAAATATATTCTGCTGCAAAGCTTTAAAAGTAGTTATCACTAAAGCAACCAATATATTGGAATGTTTATGTTTATGCTTTTGTACAGTCCTTGCCAATGGACTAATCCAGTTTTTTTCACGATCTGGCATAGTTTTGCAACGTCTGATATCTCTTATTTACTTTTCACATATGTTTCTAGTGCTGTTGTGATAATGCCATTTTTTAGACTTTGCACCATTTTCTGTTTCTACAAATAATCTGGACTGAGTGGATAAATTAGTCTTGATTTAAACATTTTGTCTTGGAGGGGTAAAAGGAATACGTAATTGATATATTTCAGTTTCCAAAAGTTTTGGTTATCAAAATGGTCCTTTGTTTGCTATATGATGAAGCGTGCAAAGTTATTCTTTTTTGCACATAACCAGGATGAGTTTATGGAAAACAATGTCATTTTGTAAGCATACCTGGGATCTCTAGGGTTAAACTTGTAGGGTCTGCTTCCCTTGGGTCAGTTTCTTCTTTCTCTGGGTAGGGCAGCAGTGTTTGGCCATGCCCACTCCTCACCTACTTAAGGGTGTCTTGGACTAGCCCTGTCCTTACACAAAGCCGCTCAGACAGAATTGAGCGTTCCAGATAGCCTACCCCAGGAAATTCCCAGGTATGGGATCTATTTGATCTATTTGTTATGGGCTGATTTTCTTTCCTGCCCCTTTCTATTGAAAGGGCTTTTCCCATTCTGAAACTTAGTGTTTCAAGACTTCTCTTACTCCACAGATCTGTCTGCATTGTTCTGGCCTGGTGTACTTCCAGAACCTATTGCCGAACTACACCAGGGCAAGCAGATTCCAGAGAAGGCAGAATAAAGAAGCTACAAGCGACAGAAACAGAGAACAAGAAGCGGAGCGATGAAGAATCTGAGAGGGTAGGGAGACATTGACAAAGAGCGTGTGAGTAAGACTTACGGGTAGACTGTCTCCACAAGGGGGCGGTCTTGAGGCCAGCCACTTAATTATTAAATGTGTGGCTGTGGTTGTCGCTGCCACTGAAGGCATGTGAGGCATGTTCCTTGTGAAGTCAGGGTGCCCAGGGCAATGTTCGAACCTGGGCCCTGTGGTTTCTAGTGTTAAATTGTGTTAAATTGTATGAATTAATGAAAATTATTGTTGAATATTGTATGCTAAGGCAAGGGATGGGCATAGAGATAGTGAAAAATTATGTTAGGGAGCATAAAGATGGAGGGGTTGATTGTGGTGCAATATGGGGTAATAATGGTAGGGGGTGGAAATGATGGTGGCGAGGAATATGATGATGTGGGGATGAATATGGTCATTGGGGAATAATGACTGTGGTTGGATATTGAAATTAATTAGGATATTGTATGATGATTACCCCTCCCTCTTACATTTTTAGCTAATTTGCCATGTTTATTACCAGCTGTATTTAATTCTATTAAAATAAATATCCAAATCCAAAAGCACTTATAACGCTATATTAAACAAATTTTAAAAACCTGTAACGTCCGTTGGAATGCATTTTTCCTAGGGATGACACATCTTTTGTCGTGTTATTATGAACATGGATCCACTTCCACGATAGGTTAGTCGGATAGGCATCAATTCGTACAGCCAAATCTATGCAGTCGCCCAGACTCAACGTAATGCTGCTGTTCTGTGTAGTTGACAGATCAACAAAGCCCTTTTCTGAAAATAATATAAACAATGTATAAGAAGAACTATAAGATAAACATGAAAGATAAAATGGATATATGTGATAGATTATTATCAGTAAGTAATATTTTATTAATTTCTTCTTACCTACAACCTGTAGAAATGTAACACTTCTATTGGAACCCACTCTGTTTTTCCCAATGCACGTATAATTTCCAGTGTCTTTTATTTTAACTGCTGGGACATTCAAAATAGAGACTTCGGTCCATTTCTCATCATATTTCAACTGAGATGTTAGTGAGACCTATTTCATAAAAATATCCAAAACTGAAATTATAAAAAAAAAGATACAAGCCTCCTGTGTGGGACTGAAATGTCTCTCGAGTGCACCTTCATCTTCATTTGTGATAGTCTGCCGGGTCTGCACCAGACCATTGAACTCCTTCAGTCCGGAGTGCAAGGATCATGGGTTTTTTATGGTATAAAAATCAAAGCATTTTATTTAAGGGTTACAACAATATTTCAACATTTCGGATTGTCAACATCAACTACTTTGATACTACCACGTTTAATGGATGCTGCGTGTTGGTTGACAATAATAAACCCGACAGTTGTGGTCCCCTTTAACGGTGGACCCTGGCAAATTCCAAAAGATTGCACACTGGAATATCAGAATATCCCTGATTATTTCAAAGTTTTATATATATGAATCTCAGTACAAAGTTAAAATATTTACATTTTTTGCTGGATACTCCCAAGTTGTATTAAAAGAACTGGTGGAACTAGTTGCACGGCATGCGATCTTGAATTCTTCTCCTTCTGTTCGGATATAATGTTCATGATCCAGGACAACTGAAGGTGGACTTTTTTCCACTATATCGTAAAATCAAATAAAAATGAAAATAATGTTAAAATAAACAGTTCATATTATTTATAATATTGTAATAAAAAGTTATTATTAAATAGGTCGCACCTACTATTTTCAGATCCTGACCTGCATTGTATTGAAATCAGTGGAGAAGGCTTCTTGAGATTGGTGCTTTCCTACTTATTCTGTGATTTAGAGTCCTTGTGCTACAAAAGCAAATTGGGCCAGCTCCACACTAACCTCTCTTTATTTCCCCAAATTTGTTTTCTCATTTCTTGTAAGTTTCAAACTCTCAGTTGGAGAAGTGTTAATAAACCCTGCCTAGGCCCTAGCTACCTTTCATTCTTCCCAACCCTTTAACTAATTTGTTCTAACCAAACTGGGCAAAAATTCACCAAGCTACCTTGTTTGCCTGGTAAATTGTATACACCGAAAATATCATATTTTTTTCTGTCAGTACCTATGTGCATGAATATATTTATATATTATATATATATTTATATAAGAGAGATTTCTATGGTGGCAAACATGGTGAACCTACCTTCTCTTACAGATAAAGTAATTTCGTCAGACTTATGGATTACCCCATACACATTTGCTTGGCAGGTATAAATAGTATCATATGCCGTTTGCACATTATGAATAATAAATCCTTTTTGGGCATTAAATGTTGCAGATATTGGTTGGTAGTCTCTGGTCTTTGAGGGTTGCAGAGAGATCTGAGATGTTGGTATTGAGGGATCCGTTATGAGACATGGTAAAACAGCATCGGTGCCTTCATCAGCTGGTACTCTATCTTCTTGGGTATGCCAATATTGACTGCCTAAACATATAAACAGTCAATATGTAGAAAACATGATGGTGGTTTCACAGTTATGGTTAGTAATATCTTCTTGTTTGTGTTTTTCTGGTACATTATGGAAATGCACTTATAACTGCACTTATAAACACCCTAATTGTTTTTTAATTAGTATGCTGGGTTACATTGGGACTCCTGTTGAGTCTGGCCAAACAAAGCAACATATTGTGTTTCATCATGGCTAATTAAAAAAATCCAAAAACTGATTGTCAGAATTTGTATGTAATATTAAAAAAAAATAGTACAACTATTGCAAATCAACTGATGAGGTCAATCTTCTACAGTTAATTTGCTTTCTACTATATTGCAATTAATACACTTATGTTACTTTTCGGGAGTGCAGACATTTTGTATCACGGTATAACAAACAAAAATGAGCAAACTTTAAACAAAATTTGTAATTTTAAATAAATATGTTTTTTACCATTTTTAGAAAATGAACCATTTCTAAATACTGTAATTAGTAGGATGGATGTGCCTTCAGCAGCAAATACAGCATATTGCAATTCTAATACCCTTTAACTTCTATAAAGGTATTCATCAAGTGAACTATTATCATAGAAATATTTTATTTAAAACATGTAGTAATTATTATGAAAATATTAGTCATTTTGATTAAATCTAAAAAAAATAAAATAATCTGAGAACGTATTTATGTATTAGTACCAATATATCATTATTATAATAATAATAGTAAATCTATATATAGCATCCTCATATTCTGCAGTTCTTGATAATCACAAAACAAAGTGTCCATAATGATCTCTGGCAGGAGTTTGGTTACATGACCAAACGTTAACTTTGTGTAACAACATTTTAATGACAGCCATTAGTGACTTAATCTTGCAACTTGAACTAATTAATTGATTATTTATTAAAATTTAGAATAAGTGTAGGTAGCTGGGAATTTCAAAGCAGTTGAAAATCATAGCCAAATTAGATATTGTTTTTCTACTGAGTTCTTGATACCATTTCAATTGTAATTGCCAATATTGATTTTTTACACTTTACCTTTCACATATAAGTGCACCAATGCATTATCAGACGAGTTTGCTTTGCTGTAGAGGCATTTGTAGGTTTTCGTATCTGTATGTTTTGCTTTGGTAATAGTCAGCACAGCTTTTACGCCTCCTTGGATAACAGTTGACCGTTTTGGTAAATTCTGAATGTCCCATTTCACGGTGTCATTCCCAGAACAGGTTAAAATTATAGACTGTCCTGCTTTAATAACAATTTCATTTCCTGCAGGTTCAATAACTGGAGTACTCTGGCCTAGGGGGAAAAAAATGTAAATATTTTAAGATTGAAACACAGTATGTATAAAAATAAAGTTTTAAAATGGAAAAAATATTTTATCATAGTATTTAATATCTTATATATATTTCTTTACTGCTTTATATATATAGTGGGTGCACGTTTTATGATGGTAAATCCCTACCAAAATGATATGATTAGCTAACTTCAGTATTCCAGGTACGTAGTATAGGTTAACTTATAGGTGGGAGAGCCAATGTGTGCTGGAGCCCAATGTCTGATTCAGCCTGACCAGTAAAGTGTCAATGAGTGTGAGGAAGGTGCTCAGATCCTAGTAAGTCAGGGGAGGGTAAGAGTGGCATATGG
>VKOC01027026.1:0-10646 GCA_009364415.1 Spea multiplicata
GTGACCCTGCAGTACTAGCACTGCAACGAACCCCATGGATTGCAAGATGAAGACGGGGCAAGTGAGTTGTATGTGACTGTCTGGATTTGTTTATGCGTGTGTCTGGGTATAATAGCATGTGTGTCTTGGTATGGGAGCATGTGTGTGTGTGTGTGTGGGTATGTGTGTTTGTGTCTGCCTGTGTGTGTATTTGCCAGAGTGTGTGTTTGGGTATGATAGCATGTGTTTCTGGGTATTTGTGTGTCTTGCTCATGCTTGTCTGTGTGCGTTTGTCTGTCTGTGTGTGAGTATGTGTGTCTGTGTGGGTATGCGTGTGTCTGGTAATGTTTGTCTGTGTGTGTGTGTACTGTCACAACCCTGGGTTGAAAAGTGCTGCTTAATATCATTGTTGTGATAGTTATGTATATCTATCTGTGTGTCTGTCTTCTGTGCCTTTGTTCTCCATCCCGTGCCGCCCCTGTCCATGTTCCACATGCCCTGCCCACATACTTTAACCCCTCGTATCCTGGATGCCATCAGCCCTTACCTACCACACCATTTACCTTGCTATTAACCCACCGGGGTATGGAGCAAGACCAATTCGGGGGGAAAAGCCTCCCCTGGATGCCTGGTCGCTGGGACTTCTGGAGGAACGGAAAATGGCCAGTGCGGCTTCCGAACGGGTGCCGGCTATCTTGCAGTTCGTCCCGGGGAAACTTTAAACTGTTGTCGCTCGGGCCCCCATTGACCGATCACGTCGCTTTTTGGACCAGATCTTCCTGGTCTTGGTGACCGACCTCTCGGCACCCCTAAGATCGCCGCTGCTCCGCCGGGATCACCCCGAGAATGATGACAAAAATATACAGACATTGCGGGGCTCGGTAGCCTAAGCGCAGCGCCAGACTGTCTCGGTAGGGCGGGAAGATGTGTCCTGATTTATGACCTTTTTATCACCTAACCTGTATATAAGCCTGTGTGTTTCCCAATAAAGTGTGTCACTTCCCTGGACATTGGTCTTGTCTAATGCTTCAAGGTCTTGCTGAATCACTCACTGTCCTTCTCAGGACAGTTACAACACCGGATTCAGCTACACTTCGGCGAGCTACGGTGCTCGTTCACCAAAGAATCCAAGCCACATTCCTGGTCCCTTCCCCGCTAGTATAGGCTACAGCTGGAAGTGGTTAACCCTTATGGTTCCGGGAGGAAGCAACAAAGAATTGACGGGTGTACGGAGCCGGGGTACCTGAGGCTTGTCAGATGTACATTTGTTTCTGCCTGGGTTTGAGTGCCTAGGATTGGATGTGATTTTGGTGGGCATGGTTTTGGTGGGAAGAGGGGCAGCATTTCATCCTAGGACAGCACAATGTCTTGGACTGGACTTGCTATGACTTCATAGAAACGTTTCTGCCTTTTGGGTCTCCCACACATTTCAATTGCATGTACCAGAATTAGTTTCCTGCTCTCCTCCCCATTATTTTTGTTATTGTTTATTTTGTAGGCAGGCATCCCCTCTTTGAGGTGGTGCTAATGCACCAATGCACAGTAGGGCTTAAAAAAACATGCATTAGAAGAGAGTATATACAGTATATACAGTACATATTGTGACAGAGTCTATATGAGGATTGTAAATGGAAGGTATTTAGGATCCAGAACCCTCCATAGACTGTACTTCACCTGATCCTAATTAGAAGCTGCTGAAGCTTTGACTAGAATGCCTCAGAATAGAAGGGCAGTATGGAGTCTGCACTGCTGAGAGGAGGAGTGTTTAGCAGGTTATTAAAACATATGCCAATTGTTGGTTTCGGAATTTACTTTCCATTATGGTAGAGAGGAATCTACTGTATGTTAACCCCTTCACGACCTTTGCCGGTTCAGGACCGTCATAACAAGAAGGTCACTAAATGACCTTTGACGGTCCTGAACCGTCAAAAAATTAAATAAGCTTAGAAAGTGATCAAGGATCACTTTCTTCGCTTAAACGGCCTTGCTGCAATGCCTCGATGTCGAGGCATTGCAACAAGGCCGAGATCGGCATCGGGGGCCATGTCTGGCCCCTCCCCGGGGCGTCAACAGCCGCCATACATTGTATGGCGGCGGACGCCCGTTTTAAAAGCGTTTAGGAGGCGATCAACGATCGCCTCCTAAACTTAAATGGTGTCGCTGGAATGCCTCGATCAGGAGGCATCCAGCGACACCAAACACTTACCTTTAGGTGGGCTGTGACCGCTCCGGAGAGCGGTCACAGCCGCAGCTGCCGGTGATCTTCGCCATCAATAAAGCTGGCCGCCGCACTGTAAAGGAAACAAGTTTTAAAAGTTCGCTAGATGGTCTCCAGACCCTCTAGAGAACTGGCTCCACTTGCTGGTTGAATACAGGTACTGCATTCAACCATGCAAGTCAATGGAGCCCAGCTTTCTAATCACTATGTGATTAGTAAAATATTAAAAAAAAATAAAAAAAATGGAAAAAAAAATAAAAAAAAATGTGCTAACATTTAAAAATAATTATGCAGTGATGTCACTAGATGAACCATCCAGTACCAGCAAAATGTGTAAAAAATATATAAAAAAAGTATTAAAAAAATAAAACAAATATAAAAAATAAAGTTTATTATTTTGAGCAAGTGCTAAAATTTCTCAAAAATCTCAACAAAGAGTTAAAATAAAAGCACTTCAAATACCCAAGGGGTGTCTAATATAAAAAAAAATGGCTGATGGGGTAAATTGGAGTGGCCTAGATAGGGCATAGGTACAGACTGACCAAAATGGAGAAAAAAAGCGCACTTCCCAAATGTGGCATTTTAAACCTGAAACAACCCGACAAACCCATGCATGTCGGGTATCACTGCACTCAGGAGATGTTCCTGAACACACATTGGCGTGTTGTTTGACAGTGACATATACCAGGACCTGTATATCTATAACTAAAGTACAATTTGTGTGGAAAAAATTACTATTACAAAGTTTGACAAAGTGTAGTTGTATAATTGGTGCATGGAAAGGGTTAAAATAACAGCATTTGGAATACCCTGGGGTGTCTAGTTTTCAAAAATATATGGTTTGAATGGGTTAAATTGAGTTAACCAGCTTCAAAGATGTTCCAAACAGGAGATGGAGGCAGAATGACCAAATGACCACCTGAATTACGCATGCCCCAAAAGTAGCCTTTTACCAGCCAAACAATCTGACAAACCCATGCATGTGGGGTATCGCTGTACTCAGGAGATGTTCCTGAACATATATTGGGGGGTTGTTAGACAGTGACATTTACCAGGACCTGTATATCTATAACTAAAGTACAATTTGTGTGGAAAAAAAATAAAAAAAAATACTATTACAAAGTTTGACAAAGTATAGTTGTATAAGTGGTGCATGGAAAGGGTTAAAATAACAGCATTTGGAATACCCTGGGGTGTCTAGTTTACAAAAATATATGGTTTGAATGGGTCAAATTGAGTTAACCGGCTTCAAAGATGTTCCAAAGAGGAGATGGAGGCAGACTGCCCAGATTTGTTAAAAAAGATTTGGAAATCATAAAACGCTGCTTGTACTTATTGCCCTATAACGTACAAAAAACAGCAAAAAAACATAAAAACATTGGGTATCTGTAAACTCAGGACAAGTAGTAGAATCTATTTAGCTAGTTTTTTTAATTGCTTTTTTAGGTGAGTAAAAGATTTTTCAAATAAAAGTCATAAAATGTGTTTTTTTTCAAATTTTCACCATGTTTTTATTAATTTTTTTATAGTAAATAAGATGATACGATCAAAATAATGGTATCTGAAGAAAGCCCATCTTGTCCTGAAAAAAACAATATATAACTTATGTGGGTACACTAAATGGGTGAGGAGAAAATTACACCTGAACACAAGCACCACAAAAGTGTCAAAACAGCCTCGGTCCCACAGTGTAGAAAACGAAAAATGAGCCCGGTCCTTAAGGGGTTAAGTCAGTGCTCAGACAGGCTAGGTTTTAGTTTGTAGTTTTGTACTCTATTTTAAAGATTGGTGGACTGTTTGTGTATAGTTGCTACCCTACAAGACAGTGCTTTCTATCCACCCAGGGGTGTCTTGTGTGTGGAGTTTGTCACAATATATAGGAGGCAGTGATGAGTGATGTTCTTGTCATGATACAGACAACAAAGGCCACATACGCTCTGTGCTCCAATGTGACTTCATGTGATGTCACGTCAGCCAACTGGAAAAATTTTTAGGTGTCAGGTGGCCAGCATGAGCTTGTATTACACTCAACACTTCACTCGAAATGCGGCCACACATTTTCCACACTGACCATATAAATAATTGTTTAAAAACATTTATTCTTGATTGATTAGTAAGTTGAATACCACATTTGTTTTTATTCCTGGTTTGTCAATAAATAAATTTGTTCACATGAATAACTGAAATAAAATATTTCACTTTAAATAATACCCCTGTATATATTGTATTTGTTTTATTAGTTGTATTCATTTTGGTTTAAACACTCTATTAAAAGGCAAAATAGAGATTTTTTTAATTTTAATTTCTGTTTTCTCTTTAAAGATTCTAGTGTGTTTCTTTTGAATACTGTTGATGTCAATGATAGACATGAGACACGTCAGGCTTCTGGCTGTACTGCCGGAGAGCCTATGACACGCATTTGGGTGGACATGAAAGGCCTTGATGTAGATGGACAGGACAGGCCTAGGTGCTGGATTTAAAAATGGTGTTCAGCTGCCCTGTGCGGACTTCTCTGGCGCTCCCATCGACAAAAATAAAGGGAAAAAATCTTGTAACAAATAACTAGTTTTAATTAGAGATTATTTATGTGCAAGTGCAAACTCTACCGTGAAAAGTCCTTTTATGTGCAAGTGCAAACTCACACCTTTCTTTTCCTTCCTGCCTGTAGTTCAGGTATAGATCAAATAAACAACACATGTAAATAACACTCGTGTGTATAGCATTGCATGTATAGTCCAAAGGAATAACACACAAACCCAGCTTTGCAGGTATAGATCAACTGGGGATCACATGTAAACTCAGCACTGCAATAGGATATACAAACCCAGGTATACATAAATAATGTATGGAAACATAGCATAGTAGATATAGTTCAACAGAATAACACACAGATCTGGCTTTCCCCAAATCACTTACACATCTATGATACACACAAAACAGTCACTCACTCATTCACTCTGTCATTTACACAATTCCTTCACACAATTACTCATTCTCTCACTCAATCACACAAATAATTTATACATATTCATTAATGCATTCTCACACTTCATTCTCACCATTCATTCACACATTAGTTCACTTGTTCTCTAATTCATTCACACAATTCATCCACACATGAATTTATTTGTTATCTTCCTCATTCACACAATTCATACAGACATTAATTCATTTATTATCTCTCACATTCACACTATTCATACACACCAATGTATTAATTCTCTCACTCATTCATAAAATTCATCCACACATTACTTCGTTCATTATCTTACTCATTCTCACGCTTTCTTTCAAGGTTCCCCCTTTCTCCTGATCTCTTCCTTTTCTCACTATCTACACCCTCTTCCCCTTCTTACTATCTACTCCCTCTATCTACCCCTCTCCTTCCTTTCTCACAATATCCTCTCCATTTTCACCATCTACCCCATCTCCTCCCCTGCTTACTGTCTATCTCCTCTACTATCCTGTTCTCACTATCTCTACTTCCTCTCCCCCCCACTCACTATCTGTCCCCTATACTCCCCCTACTCACTATCCACTCCCTTCTCACTATCCCCCTTCTTGCTATTTACCCCCCTTCTTTGGAGACAAAGGGGGCCGAGCGGTTGCTGAAAACTTTTTCATGTGCGACCACTCGGCCGGCCCAAGACATAATGCCGCCTGGGGCAAAGTTTGAAATGCCACCCGCCCCCCGCCGACTCCACTGCTCATTATCTACCCTTCCTTTACCTACCTTCTCATTATCTACCCACCCTCACTATTAACTACCCGACCCCCCTCTTTGTGCTTCACTTACCTTTCAGCAGTCCTGCGGCGAGTCTCCCTGCTCTGCCACGGTGCGCACTGCTTTACTGCTGAGGTATGACGTCATATTCCGGCGCTCAGCATTACAAGCCGGCACTGAGACCGAGCTTGAGGGCTCACAGGGGAAAGAGAGGGGTGCCGAGGGGTTACAACTTACAAGCGAAAACCACTCAGCGCCCTCTATCTCCTCCACTTAAAAAAAAGGAGCTTGGGGCGGCAAAGTGCCGCCTCTTCAAAAGTGCCGCCTGGGGCAATTGCCACATGGCTAACGCACACTTACATACTCATTCGAACACCAATATACACACTCATGCAAACAAATACATACTCATACTAACACAAACACATTTAAAAATACACTAAAATCTATCTATCTATCTATCTATCTATCTATCCTGTGTATATATATACTACTACACTGCACTGCTACTGACACTGAAGCTTTTTGTATATTTTTATTTGTCCTTGAGACTACATTCCTGCTATGACCTTAAAAATGTGAAAGAAATGCAAGAACATGTATATCATGCACAACTATGGTATAATTAATGGTGCTAAAACTGTTGACAGGTATGCCACACACCAGCCATGTGACAAAATTCTTTCTTTTATTTGCACAAGAGAAAATGTGTAAAGCACTATACACTTTTAAATGTAATTTTGTGAAGTTTAAATGGCACTTAAATTTAAAGTAAGTATGCAATGTCATAATCCAGATTTTCTAAAATTATATAATGTCAGATAACCTACTGTGCTCTATCAGCACATAAATAGGTTATTGTGTTACTATTCCTCTAGCCATGTGTAACAAAAGCATTTCTGTAATTGATACTATGCATGTAACAAATTTCAGAGAAGGGCTAAAAATATGTAAAAAGCTTTAGGTTAGTACTTAGTGTCAGTGAGTGAAAAGATCACACTGGGAAATACTGATACAACTTCATGTATGCTTAAAGTAATGTAAGTTAAGTAGAAAAACACAGGTCATTCTTTAATTAACCACCTGTTAACTTTGTATAAAGCTCCCCCCCTGTTATCTACTGGGAGAAGGTAAGTCATGTTGGTATTCCATGGACATTTTCACTATCAGATAGTTATGACCCAAGTACCTACATATTCTTTACATGTCGTATGTAGAAATGTGCTGGATTTCATGATATATAGAGTTAAAAAAAATTTACCAACATTCAATATAATTTAGCATGGGGAGATTAGCTTAACATATTTGTTTTCCTTATTTGTAAATTGAACATAAATATTCCAGGAATAGCTATATGAACTTTAGCAGACAAGGTCATGATATTATTGGTCTACAAACTGACCTTTACATTAAACACAGATAGATCTGTTTACAATCCAGATGAGGAACAGTAAGCCCTGACATATCTCTATTAAGTCTTGAGAGCAGCTCCTGTGCATTAACCTCTGTAAAGAGTACTTTAGGACAGTGCAAACAAATAAAAACCAAATGGATAACTGTATTGCTACCTACAGTCAAATAATTGGGGAGTGAGGACAGCGAACCTTAGCTGCACTCACCACAGGTGGACTGCACTCCCACCCTGTACAAATAACATGATATAACCAGAAACAGGGAGAACAAACAGGCATCCTCCTACTAAGTGAGGCGCTTCTGAATGAACAAATATACTGGTACTCGGTTTGATGTGCATGACCAAATGTACAGAAATAGTCACACCACTATAAATTAGCACGCATCATTAAAGTCCAATAAAATAAATAATGTATTGTAATTAATGAATAAATAGAGGAATTTGACAGCAGTGATCTAACGCACAAAAACTAGCAAACTCAAACTGTTAGTTCCACAGATTGTGGAAATATATGGACATTGGAGGGTGCAAGATGTAATATGTTGGGGGGGGCAAATAAAACTGATTCTGTAAACAACACTAAGTGATATTGAATTTTGATCGATTGCCCTATGAACCTCCTGTAGAAGCTGTGTATTTGTTTTGTTCCACACATATTGCATCCTGCGCCATCCAAAATCCATATATTTCCACTGTCTTATAAGCACCTGAGGAGTGCTAGGGAAGGCTGCGTTTTTATGCATGGGTATTATTATAATTATTTTCATTTTCACTGTATTCATTGAAGAGTGAAACACCTAGTTGTTTTAGTTCCACAGATTAGTCTAAATGTCCACAGTTGTAAGGGTCGTATAAAACGCTGCAAAAATATGGTGGTCCAAGGAAAAGAAGACTCCCTCTACCAGATCTTCTACTCTCTATTAACAAGACAGTGTAACCGTAGTAGCCTGTGGCCGTAGGCAAGGTTTTGTCCCTATTCACCGTTATTTAAAATGATCTGGCTTCCCAAATCAGTTTAATAGCATATTGCTGCACTAGTGACAATATTAAGACATGTCTAAAGCTCTACACATTTTTATTAGCTTTAATATGGCTTATATAAATGTTTTTTTCTATAGGTCATGTAGACACACAGAAATGTACAAGTACATTAGTTAAGTAATCTTAGTCTGAAAGATGAACTATAAACAGTTTAAAAAAATCTGCACCTCAGATAATCATGAACCTTTGTCACTGGGGAGAATCTATATACTACAAAATGTCAGGTGTCCAACCTTGGCCACCTTTGTTGGGGATAAGGTTCATGACGGACATGGGACTGTGTGAGGCAGCCATTCCACAGCTATGATGGAGGTCTATGATACAACGGGTCCATGAATTTTACATCTTCCTGGGCTGGTCAGGGGTGATCAGAGGATCAACCTGACTGACCCATGATCCCCACTGCTTACAAAAGTGGGGGAGCTGGGCAGCTTAGTGGGACAACAGGACAATCGGGACTGTCAAATGGAAAATGGGACACTTGAGAGGTATGTGATTGCTCAACATAAGAGAAAGTAGGTTTAGTTTATGGTCTTTCAGCAGGAAGAAACATAATGTCAGACAAGATTGGACAAACTGCTCTTCCAATTTGATTACAAATGTTAAAGGTTTTTGTTATTTTATATATGCCCAGCAAAGATGCTAATAATGTATTATATGTGCAATCAACAATTTTAGTAGGAGGTGGGCACATCAGTCACATTCACATTAAACATTTAACTCACAAAGTTAACATTGAGTGGACAATTGTTCTTCAGGGAATAACATGACCATGTCCAAACTAAATGTTATGTATTGAGTTATCGATCAGGACCTTATCTCCAGTACTAAACCAAACATCTTGCAACCGGTGGTAAGATATTTAAATGTGTACCTTGGAGCCTAACCTAAGAACATTCATCCATGGCAACTTTAAATAAGCAGTATTATGTACCCTCTCTTATTACATCCATTGCCGTCATCCACTCCATAGACTCAGTACATGGTAGCTAGCCACTGCCTGTTATGGTTCTTCCATTCTATGAGGCAATCACTGTTATGCAGGTACTGCATAAATATAGGTACATACATGCTTCAGTATGCTTAGACCACCAACCACATTTAGAAGCCTAATATTCCTCTACATCTTGCATCCGGACATTAACGCTGTGTTTGAAGACAGCCTTTCCATACCCCCTCTCTCCTTGGTATGACTCACTGTAATCAGAGAGCACAGCAGTGTCCCAAGGAGATCCATATCACTTCTGAATCTCCAAGGTCGTTCATCTACCAAAAATTATTAAGTGCATAGGCTATTAAAGAATTACGGCATTAATAATGCCTGTACTTAACCAGTATGCACAGGGAATAGAAAGCCTTTTGTAAAACAACACACGCAAATACGGTGCCTTACATATTTTTTAGGCTAATATGTATGACTCCAATTTTAATGTTTAATTAGAAATGACTTATGAAATCATCTTAATATTAATTTGTTTGACAGAAGTTGGTGTTATACTATGCAATGCTGATAGGGCTGTGTGTGTATACAATGGAATAACTGAATCATATAGTCATTATGTTGTGCCTCAGGGAAATAAGAATATTTTCGAGTGGTTCAATTTAAAATATCAAAATACCTGTCTGGCTATCCCGTTTTTTTTTTTAATGGGCATTCCCGGGATCATCTTGCCTTCTGAATGTACATATTGTGTAGTCGAGCTATGGGAAAGTTAAAATACATTAATATTGGTGCATTGCACCAATTTCTAAATATCAAAATAATAGCCAGATGGAGTTAATCTCGAAACACTAACTGTGTTTTAATGTTGTTGACCAGGATGCACACTAATATTTACCAGGGTGACCTAAATTTGTGGGACAACCACTCCATAGCTGCTATATATAGCATCTTGTCTTTCCATACATGGAATGGAAGGCCAGCAGCATTCCTGTACAGATAGATATTATTTTTGTTTTCATCAGTCTGAGCCTGGTTAGTAGGTTAACACAGATCTTGCTGTCCTCTGCATTGAAAGTCTTACTTCTACCTCCACAGGTAAGTTGAATGCATTTTAAATATGCAATAAACTAGTTATCTGCTGATTGTTAAGAAGACATAGACTAGTTGAGGTGTATTTGGTAAAGCAGAAAATATAATCAGGAAAGAAAACACATGCTGACATATAAAGTTGAATTCAGTTACAGGTAACTTTGATGATGTCATCTGTTTACATAATTTATGTTTAAATCTGCCTCTTTTTTGTAGGTTATGGTTGATTGGGGCATTT
>VKOC01027027.1:0-18759 GCA_009364415.1 Spea multiplicata
GCGTAAGATCGGTTGCCCTGGCTGCCGATCTTACGCGGGCCGCACCCCCTCTCTCCTCCGCATTAAAAAAATAACAATAATTTTAAAAAAAAGACGGGATTTAAAGTCGCGTTGTGACTTTATTCCAAATTCGGCAGGGGGGCAACAGGGGGGGGGCAAGGATTAACGTGTTACAAGTTCGAGATATCTTCCTACTATATCTTTCTGCTGGCAAGTCTACTTGAATATTAACTGGTGGGAACAGGAAGCTTTTAGTTACTGTGCTGAATATATATCGTTTGTCTGAATAGCATCACTGGATAGAAGGTATAAAACTATTATTTATTTATTTATTTTCTCCCATAGGTGGCATTTTCTCAACTTTGGTCTCCACTCACCATCTCCTCACAGCTGCTGCTGGCAGACAATGCAGATGAAATGCAGAAGTGGGTCCAAGTGCTGAAAGAGCTTCAGATACTCCTGCGGGACCAGAGACCTCAGGACCGATCGGTCCGTGTGTTAAAGGAGGCATATGATAGTGCCCTTCCTCTTATACGCACAGTCCTCTGTGCGGCAATCATAGGTAATGATTGACAAGAATTCCTTAAAAGGGATGCAAATGTCTCCTACATTGACATGGGGAAGACGAAGGGAGACTTGCACCTCTTCGTATAACCAGATATCTCTAGTGTCTCTACAACTCCTGAGCATAGAGTAATAAAGGATGCTTTAGGATGACACCCACAGTGAGAACAAGATGGCCACATTTGTGGACTAAGACTATGCATTTTGAAAGCAGTAGAAATGAAAGTTGCGGATATCCTGTCTTGTCCCAATTGCTTTCTGGAGTATTTCATTTTTCTTACAGATCAGGAAAGGATTTCCCTGGGGACAGAGGAAGGACTTTTTCTGCTTCATGTCAATAAAAATGGTGAGACTTTTATTTTGGTTTTTTTATATCCTCGTCTGTTGGGAACATGCCTTGGTCAGGGAAGTTGTAGTGCAGCATCAGGTGGAGATTGCATGTTGTCTTTGACCTCTACACAGTGGACAGCTGCAGGTTAAGTAAAAAGACTAACCCTAAACTTTCGTCTTGGAATGTTAAACCTAGCTATTCTGTGGCCTCCTCACTGCATCACAGCCAGTACTTCAGTTCCCCTACTACTATGGCAGGTTGCCTGGGTGTGCTGGGTCAGCTAGGACTCTTTTGTAGTCATTTTGCCTGACTTGGATGAACACCCAGCTCTGTATTTGACATCAGTTTTATTTGACAGAAATACTTTTGCCATTCATGAATGCGACAATCTTTGTGCAAAGCATAACATGCACTATATGGCTCTTTAATCTTTAAAGAGCCATATAGTGCATGTTTAATATTATTTAATCTAGAATTTTACTCATGTATCCGTTTGTTTCATGTAAAATTAAATTCCACAAATCTGGTACTTTTTAACCTAATATATATATATTATATTTTTTTTTATTTTTATTTTTTAGAAATCACCCAACTGGGAGAATGTAAGAGAGTGTTGTCCATGCGTTCTGTGCCAGAAGCTCAGCAGCTTGTTGTCCTTTGTGGTAAAAGCCACAGTATCCGTCTTTTCTCCTGGGATATCCTTCTCTTACCAGACTCTGCAGGTTTGAAAGTTCCTGAGGCCAGGGGTTGCCAGGCTCTTACGTCTGGCTTGGTGTGTCAAGGATCTTGTGCAATACTATGCTCTGCTTCCAAGCGGCAAGTCATCTGCTTCCAGCTAACCAATCGAAAGGGCCTTCCTCGCCGTATGAAAGAGTTCCAAGCTCCTGGAGTGGTGCAGTGCATGGACATCTTGGGGGAACGTCTCTGTGTTGGTTACACTGGGGGGTTTTCCCTCTACCCACTTCTCAATGAAGGAGCTCCACTACACCTGCCCAGTCCTGACGAACTCAAGCTGACCTTCCTGATGCAGGCACTGCCTGATGCGCTCTGTGCAGCGAGAGTGACTCTCAGTGAATACCTTCTATGTTTTTCTGTTTTGGGGGTTTTTGTGGATGCTCAAGGAAAGAAATCACGACAACAAGAGATTATGTGGCCTGCACCTCCTCTGGGCATTTGTAAGTTATTGATTTAATTCTTTAAAAATGGCCTAAATGAATTTAGTCAATGTAACCTTAGATATTTGTTACTAAGGTTAAGGTGTTATAAAGCTATGCCAATCTAGAGTAAACCAAGGATGATAAACTGGGAGATCATCAGTGAAATAAGTGCTATACTTTTGTAGGTTTATATTTTGTGGGACTAATCAGTGGTATGTCCTCTGCAGCATACACAGCTCCTCATCTCACAGTTTTCAGCGAGAACGCAGTGGACATTTTTGATGTACGGAAGAGTGAGTGGATACAGACTGTACCTCTGAAAAAGGTACGTTTTTTTTTTTTCTAAATATAAAGCGTGGAGCGGAAGAAGAGGATTATTGTGTTTTTTGGTCCAGATCTATCCTTCTTGTAACTTATTGCCACCCCATATTAATACCCTGAATAGGAACTAATAACAATGCTTTGGAAAGACTGTAAATGGGGTGTTTTTACAGTTAAATTCACATTTAAATGTATAGATCAAGTGGGCTTCATTTGAAACTACACATTGTTTGGTTTAACGGGCATATCTTAGTAGGAAATTTATGATTTATATCATATCTTAGTAGGAAGTTTATGATTTATATCATATCTTAGTAGGAAGTTTATGATTTATATCATATCTTAGTAGGAAATATAGACGTTTATAATTAATGTTGGTTATTTTTAATCCAGGTTCGCCCTCTGAATTATGAAGGGTCCCTTTGTGTTTTCGGGAGTGAAAAAATGCGCTTAGTGTACCTGCGTAATAAACTTGATGGTTAGTACCACAGCTTTTACTCAGCCACAATTTTTGGCTTTTACTGGTTATTTCACATAATCATAGCCATTAAAACCTGGTCATCTGGCTTTTTTATTTAACTGTAGCAACCCGTCTAGGTTGCAGTGTACAAATCAGGTAAGTCAAACATATCTTTTAATGCCACCTCATCCAAGGAAGTAAAAGGAACTGAAATGAAAGGAACATTAATGCCCCAAACCCCTCAGAGACTAAGGAAAATCCCCTTACTGAACATATTTCATTAAAAGTTAAAGCTTCTTTTTTTAAAAAATAGGGATAAAACACAAAATAAACAATTACCAAGTAGGTGAAAGTAACAGTATTTTTGAGAAGGCTACTGTTGGTATGATGTTCTTATTGTGAAATCTTGAGTAGCTTTATGCTATGTGTAAAGGGTACATGTCTTCCAAAAACTTTTAACTCATCGGTCCACAGAATATTAACCCCAAAATCTTGGGGGTCATTGATATATTTTTTCACAGATGTAAGACGAGCCTTTGTATGGTTTTTGGTCAGCAATTCTCCCTCTTTCTTTCTTTCTAATTGTAAACACCAACTTAACAGGTTAGTTGGGTTCCTTTGTGACCTCCTGGATGCGGTAGATGCGCTGTTGGAGGAATTTTGGTAGGCTAGCCTCTTGGGTCTACATTTTTGATTACTCGGGTAACCTTTGTCTAATATTAAAAATTAGTTTCATGATCTGAAACATTTAAGTGTGACAAATATGCAAACATAGAAGGGGGAGGGTGGGTATTGGGAGTTGTGCAAAATATTAACTACAGCCATTTTGTTTTTACATTCAGATCATGACGAGTTTGATGTGCCAGAAACATCAGATAACAGCAGAAGACAGATGCTAAAAACTAAAAGCAAGAGACATTTCTCCTTCCGAATCTCTGATGAAGAGCGTCAGCAGCAGAGGAGGTGAGAACTAAAGGGTACTAATGGATAACTTTCAAAAGAATCAGCCAACTCTAAAAGGTATTCATTGGAAAAGCTAAGTGAGAGGCTGATATTATTTATAGCATGTGTAACAAATATTGCAAGGTGCTGCAAGGGTTGTGATAAAACACTGTCTTCTCTAAAGGTTGGTGAGATATCGCATGGGAATCGGTGGAGAGGGATGAAGACAATCTTCATTACAGCTCTTAGTAGAAAACCCATAACTGGAAAGACATGCACATTAGAAGGCCACTAAAAAATACCTAATAAGAAAGAGGGGCTTAAGGATAATTGCTATAGCCTCTGTAATTTTGGTATTGCAAAGCAGTGTGTATAAACGGTATCAGACTTACAATGAAGGAAAAAATTATTTGATCCCCCTCCTGATTTTGTACGTTTGCCCACTGACAAAGACATGATCAGTCTATAATTTTAATAGTAGCTTTATTTGAACAGTGAGAGACAGAATAACAACAACAAAATCCAGAATAAATTGAAATAAGTATTTGACCCCTCTGCAAAACATGACTTAGTACTTGGTGGCAAAACCTTTGTTGGCTATGACAGAGGTCAGACGTTTCTTGGAGTTGGCCACCAGGTTTGCACACATCTCAGGAGGGATTTTGTCCCACTCCTCTTTGTAGATCCTCTCCAAGTTATTAAGGTTTCCAGGCTGACGTTTGGCAACTCGAACCTTTAGCTCCCTCCACAGATTTTCTATGGGGTTAAGGTCTGGAGACTGGCTAGGCCACTCCAGGACCTTCATGTGCTTCTTCTTGGGCCACTCCTTTGTTGCCTTGGCCGTGTGTTTTGGGTCATTGTCATGCTGGAATAGCCATCCATGACCCATTTTAAATGCCTTGGCTGAGGGAAGGAGGTTCTCACCCAAGATTTGACGGTACCCTATCCATCATCCCTTGATGTAGTGAAGTTGTCCTGTCCCCTTAGCAGCAAAACATCCCCAAAGCATAATGCTTCTACCTTCATGTTTGACGGTGGGGATGATGTTCTTGGGGTCATAGGCAGCATTCCTCCTCCTCCAAACGCAGCGAGTGGAGTTGATGCCAAAGAGCTTGATTTTGGTCTCATCTGACCACAGCACTTTCAGATGTTCATTGGCAAACTTCAAACGGGCCTGTACATGTGCTTTCTTGAGCAGGGGGGACCATGTGGGCGCTGCAGGATTTCAGTACACGTGTGTTACCAATTGTTTTCTTGGTGACTATGGACCCAGCTGCCTTGAGATCATTTCCTTTACTCTACCTGCTATATACATTGTCATCCACATATTTATGGATCACTAGTCCAGTTTAAACCTGCCAATTGTTGCTAATCATCATTAGGACTTAATATTTATTTTTGTTTGTGATGCCACAGGGTAATGATGAAAGACCCACAGATGAGGTCAAAGTTGATTTCAAACCCCAAAAATTTTAACCATTTAGTTCACGTGGGACCTGGAGATGGAAAACATCAACTGAAAGACTTGCCGGCAGTAAGTATCCTGTCAACTGGGAGGAATAAGTATGCCTTACTTGCAAAAATCATGTTTCAACTGATGACTACAAATGTACTGGACCCTTACCGTATTTGTCCTGAATACTAGAAGGAAAAAACATGCTGACTGCCCCACAGTTCCCTGCAAAATACCCTAGTACAGTGCTCCTCAAGGTACACCTGAGAAATACCTAAATGCTGGACTAAGGTGTTACACAAAAACACCTTAAACACCTTAGACACACCTGAGTAATACCTAAATCCTGGACCACAAGGTAAGGTATGCCTTGAGGATAGGGTTGAGGAGCACTGCCCTAGTACACCTGTTATACAAAAGTATATTAATCAACCATCCCAAGGCCTTGCAATAGATAAAACACAAATAAAATCCATGGAGAAAATGGACAAAGATATGATATGGTTTTGATATTAACGTTTCTTTGCCAGGCTCAAGAGGAGAAGAGGAGAAATAGTGGGCAAGAAATGGCTTCACCAGGAAGACCCCTATCATCCAGTAGTGACCAAGGTAAAATAAGCATGAGCTATCTAGACCGGGGGTAGCTCATATATCACATTCCTGATACCTGATGTATGTATTATGAGAGAGAGGTCTGCAGTAGAGCCCTGCGCAGGACTGTTTTCTTAATCCTGCCCGCTTCCGCAACGTGTGTGTTGCACTCCTGCCCCCTCCCACAACATGTGTGTTCAAACCCGCTCCGGCAAGCTTCTATTCCAATACATTTATTTACAGTTAATGGGGACTTACAAAAATCTGCCTGAAATGGGCCTGCTCCAAAGCAGGCTGGGTGTCTAATATCAACCTGTCCTCAGCTAAGCGCTGCAAGCATGAGGACCCGCAGGTATATTGTGTGACCACCCTCACAACGTGACCTGCTCACAACACACAGAATAAGTTCCTGGGTCCATATCGCTGTGGCAAGTGTGAACAATTGGTCTCTCTGGAAGCTGAGGTTTGGTGCTCTGAAGAGGCACATTGAAACACTGAAAGAGATTGACAGGAGTCTCTTGCGTACTGAGCAGAGTTTAGATGGGGCACCTAGCAATAAGGGAGGAGATCAGTCAGTAGGGAGTCAGGCACATAGCTGGGTAACAGTAAGACGTGGTTGCAGTGGGAGAGGGAAGAGGGAAGCCAGCCCAGAGTTTCTCCATCCCAACAAATTTGCCCATTTAAGTGAGCATGTTGGGGAGGCAGACTCAGAGGTAGGCTTTCCGGAAAAAGCTGTTCTCTCTAACCGCCGGGAGAGCAGCTCATCCAGTGTGCAGGGGATCCGAAAGGAAGAAAATCCCAGGCAGGTTGTGGTGGTAGGGGATTCAATAATTAGGAAAACAGACAGGGTAATCTGTAGCTCTGATCGCAGCAACTGAATGGTTTGCTGTCTCCCGGGTGCCTGGGTTTGGCATGTTGCGGACAGAGTGGATAGATTATTGGGAGGGGCTGGTGAGGATCCAGCTGTCTTGGTGCACATTGGCACCAATGACATTGTAAGAGGAAGATGGAGTGTCCTAAAAGGTAATTTTAGGGATTTAGGGAGTAAGATTAAAAAAAGGACCTCCAAGGTAGTATTCTCAGAGATACTACCTGTGCCATGCACTACACCATAAAGGAA
Source organism: Spea multiplicata (assembly GCA_009364415.1). NCBI lineage: Eukaryota > Metazoa > Chordata > Amphibia > Anura > Pelobatidae > Spea > Spea multiplicata. The sequence continues at coordinate 6,940 of VKOC01027027.1, forward strand.
GCGGGAGATTAGGCGGCTAAATGTATGGCTGAAGTCTTGGTGTAAGAAGGAGGGCTTTGGGTTTTTAGATTCCACCTAAATGTAAGAGGGTCCAATGTGCTTGTGGAGAGAATGGCTAGACGGTTGGAGGAGATTTTAAATTAGTAATGAAGAGGGAAATAAATACCAGGTTAGACAGTATAGAAAGGGAAGGCAATTTACTTAGTAACCAGGTGGGTGGATCTGGGGGCTTGGTCTACATATAATAGGGAGAAGCATATATTTTGCCCCCAAAAATAAAATGACAAGCTAAAGGTCATGTCTACAAATGCTCGCAGTATAGGGAATAAGATCCACAAACTTGTAACAGTTGTGGCAACTGAGAATGTTGATATAGTGGCTGTTACTGAAACATAGTATAATGAGAAAAATGACTGGGACATATGAATACCGGTTTACTCTTTATATAGAAAAGACAGAAATGGCAAGAAAGGAGAGGGGTGGCCCTATATGTGAAAAATAACATAGAATCTATTTTAACACAAATTGGTGAGGAGAAAATAGTCAGTTTGGGTTACTTTACTTTTGCCAAATTGTACTGTAACTTGTGAATGTGTGATTTATAGACCCCAGCACAAAAAAGCGAAGGGGGGATGTTATAATCATGGGTGACTTTAATCTCCCTGATGTGAACTGGAAAACAAAAGTAGCTGGTTGTGCCTGGTGTGCAGATATTCTGAACTCCCTACTGGGATTATCTTTAAAACAACTCGTAAGGAGGCCATATTGGATTTAGTGTTCACAAATAGAGATTGTATTAGGCTGGTCAGTAAGAGTAATAAATTAAAGAAACTGCTGTGGTACTCTGCAGAAGTGGCCAAAATAGTAAAAGACAAGAAGTTAGCCTTTAGTAATTACAAAAATACCCAAAGTGAGGAAGATAGACATATATAAAAAATTAGGCAGACAGAAGCAAAGAAAGTTATAAGAGCTGTTAAATCACAGGCAGAAGAGAGAATTGACCTGTCAGTAAAAAGGGAGGTAAAACATTTTTTAGATATCTAAATGAGAAACAAATCCTTGGTAACGGGAGTTATCCCAGGGGATTGGAAATTAGCAAATGTCGTGCCTGTTCACAAAAAAAGGCAGTAGGGAGGAGTCTGGTAACTATAGGCCAGTAAGTTTCCTTTAATTTTCCCACTATAGATGTAAGACTATGTTAAAGGACAGGATTGTTGAACATCTGAAGTCACATGGGTTTCAAGATAAAAAAAAAAACATGGTTTTACCTCAGGAAGATCTTGCCACACAAATCTTATTGATTTTTATTGATTGGCTGACTAAAGTAATTGATCAAGGTGGTGCAGTAGATATTGCGTATCTGGATTTCAGTAAGGCTTTTGACACTGTGCCACATAGAAGACTTATAAATAAACTGCAATCTTTGAGTTTAGATCCCAATGTTGTTGAATGGATTAGGCAGTGGCTGAGTGACAGACAACAGAGGGTTGTAGTCAATGGCGTATATTCAGAACAAGGTCTTGTTACCAGTGGGATACCTGTACCAGGGATCTGTACTTGGACCCATTCTCTTTAATATTTTTATTAGTGATATTACAGAAGGAATTTCTTTTTGCGGACGACACAAACATTTGCAACAGGGTTGATGTTTCTGGAGGGTGAAGCCAAATGGCAAATGATTTAGGTAAACTGGAAAAATGGCCAGAGCTGTGGCAACTGGCATTTAATGTGGATAAATGCAAAGTAATGCACCTGGGGCATAAAAACCCAAGGACAGAGTATAGAATATTTGATACTGTCCTAACCTCAAACTGCGAGAAAAGGGATTTAGGGGTAATTACTTCTGAGGATTTAAATGTAGGTAGACAATGCAATAGAGAGGCAGCTAATGCTAGCAGGATGTTTGGTTGTATAGCATATTGTGTACAGTACTGGAGACCGTATCTCCAAAAGGATATAGATATGTTGGAGAAAGATCAGAGAAGGGCTAAAATGGTTAATGGACTTACCAGGACAGGTTAAAGGAGCTTAACATATATAGCCTGGAAGAAAGACTGGACAGGGGGATATGATAGAAACATTCAAACACTTAAAGGGAATCAACAAGATAAAGGAAGAGAGTTTATTTAAAAGGAGAAATATTACCACAAGAGCACATAATCATAAGCTAGAGGGGCAAAGGTTTAAAGGTAACATCAGGAAATTTTACTTTACGGAATGGGGAGTGGGCGCATGGAATAGTCTTCCAGCAGAAGTGGTAGATGTTAATACAGTAAAGACATTTAAGCAAGCATGGGATAGGCATAAGGCCAGGTACTAAGGAAAGTAGAGGTGGGGCAGACTGGATGGGCCTTAATGGATCTTATCTGCTGTCACTTTCTATGTTTCTATGTTGTAGCAGTTGCATATACATGCTATAATAAACAATTTTCAATATCATAAATATGTAATTATATCATACTGGCAATAACAGTAAGTAATATATAGGTCTTGCATGAAATGAACATATCCTGCACATTTGCAACTTCACATGCATACTAGCCTTTCACCTAAATGTGTGCTTATGTCAGGATGATAATATAATACTCCTGCCACAACATAATCAATAACTTTTTAGCAGGATAAGACGTTCGATACAGGGGCGTACCTAGAAACCTCAGGGCCCCGGTGTGAGAATCTGTTAAGGTTCCCCCCACCCCAACCCATCTACCCCCTTCTCACTATCTACCCTCTCCCTACCTACCCTCTCCCTACACCCACTTCTTCACTATAGCTTAAGCCCCTCTCCCTACCCCCTTCTCCTATCTACCCTCTCTCCTGCCCCGCCTTCTCACTATCTACCCTCTCCCTCCCTACGCCCCTTTCACATCTATCTTCCCTCCCTACACCCTTCTCACGATCTACTCGTCCCCTCCCTAACCCCGCTTCCTCACTATCCTTTAGCACCCTCTCCTCCCTAACCCCCCTTCTCACTATCTACCCTCTCCCTCCCTAACCCCTCTCCTCACGATCTACCCTCTCCCTTCTACCCCCCTTTGTAGGTCACTTAACCTGCAGTCCTGTGGTGGGGGCGCGAGGCTTCTGTCTCGCTGCGCACGGCTTCACTGCTAAGCGCCGGCATATGACATCATATGCCGGCACTCAGCGTGAAGCGCCGGTACCCGAGACACCTCACGCTCCCACCACTCCAGTCTGGGCAGTGCTGCGGCAGCGGCAGCGGCGGGAGCAGAGGAGTCCTGGAGTTCTGTCAGTCAGGGGGGCCCAAGAGGTGCAGAGCGGTCGTTTTCAGCAACCGCTCTGCACCATTGGGCTCCCCTGACTGACAGAACTCCAGGGCCCGGTCGCAGTCACGACCCCGCTATATCTGCCGCTGGTTAGATAGTTGATGATGTACTAGATTAAATAAGCATTGTGGCAGTTCTGTATCACTGGCTTTGATGATCTCCTCAAATTTTTTTTTTCTTTTTAAACCTTGTAGCAAAGAGAAGTTCCGGCAGTTCTCAGTCAGAGGAGTCTTTATATTCTCATCAGACACTGATCCCCGCATCAGACATGCTAAGTGAAGTAAGTATTTGATTCTGTGTATTGCCTAAATCCTATTAATGTTCTTCCAGTCAGAGTCCTGAAAGTCACACCAAACGCTAATGTTATATAGATATTATCCAAAGCACAAGGCAGATTTTTTTATGCATGATACTGTGGCTTTTATTTGAGGATATGTTGGCAAGGGATCTGTGCTTCTACCTTATTATCCTTAGTAGCACTTTCTTAAGCATTCCCATGCATGTCCTGAAGGTGCCATACCTGCTAGGGATAAAATGCAACTCATCTGCTACACTATGATGATAGCATCCAACCACCAGAGTTCAACCTGTCCTTTCTTTCCTGCATCCTTATTTATTCAAAGGAAGACTCCAATTTCCACCTTTTGGCAAATGTACACTGAACTTATACAATGTATCAGCAGGCTGCACGTTTGGCAAGCTTTCAGTCTTTACCCATGAACATATTGTCACCTGCATTAACCCCTCCAAAAGGGACCAAACTATGCACAGAAAAAAACCCCAAAAATCTCAGACACGGAAATAGGTGTACTACTTGTACTTATTGCCCTATAACGTGCAAAAAAACAAAAACAGATTATTTTTAAACCCAGGGCAAATATCAGAATTTTGTAGACAAGTAAAGATTATATATAATTATATGACAAAATATATCAAAATAAATCCTTTATTGTCCTAAAAAAAACAATATATAACTTGTGTGAGTATAGTAAATGAAAACATTTTTTGTGGTGCTCTTGTTTAGCTGTAAACGACCATTGTCACGCAGGGTACAAAAAATAATAAAAAATCAGCCATTGTCATGAAGGGGTTAAAGGGCCAGTGCGTAAGACAAGTCGAGAACCTGTGAGAAAGGCTTAACGCGTTTTGCACCACAACTGGTGCCTACTTATCGGTGCCCTTCTTCATCCTATTATATGTGCAATATTTTTGGGGGGGTTTTCTACACCAGACTATTTTTCACTCTGGCCATGCTGTAAAATACAGCATGCAAGTAATTTTTTTGATATGTTAAATGAGATTTAATTTCCTTCCTGCTTCTAATTAAGTATACTGCCCGCACATCCACAGATGCACCTCAGCTTGTCTTGCATATAAGTCAATTTTTATAAACATAACAGATGTAATGGGAAAAAAGGGAGAAATCCAAGATAATCCGTATAAATAAACCAAAACAAAAAATATATCAGTCAACTTGTACCTGCAGCCTTTTTTGCATCACTTTGTACAGAAGCAGTTATATATCATTATTCTCTAGTTTTATGACACTTCTGTAGTGGAACATTTACAACTACAGCACCTGATGGGGTCGAGCTCGCTATTTCATCATCCTTTGGTCATCATACCCTAATGGGTGGATTTTTTTGCTGTGTGTAGCTTGTATTTGAGTTTGTAATATTAGATGGGTGTGGTCTCTGTCATGCAAAATGCTTATGTTAAAGGGTTAACAAGGCATCTTCCATGAAGAAGAAAAAATCGTTTTTCTAGGCCACATCCTGCCATAAATGTTATCTGGAGTCCTGGCCAGACCTTATAATCAAATCAGTGGGGCAGCAACAGCACCTAAGCAGGGCATCTTCAAAAGATAGCAGATGTCTAGTCCTGGGTGCCATAAGCTCTTACAGGGGACCAGGCACTGGGGTCACATCACACATGGCAGGAGGGAATTAAACAGGGCCTGATAAATAAGAACAGGTCGCCTAAGTAGGTATAGGGGGGTGTTCACGCCCACCATGTTGTTAGAAGTGTACAGGTACCAGAGTTAACATACATGCCATAACGTATGAGAAATTAAAATATCAGGCAGGAGTTTAGCCCAGGCACTTTGCAAACTGGGCAAACACTCCCGTCCCCATGTGACACCAAACGGGCGGACTCCAAGGGAAAAAGTAATAAGCATAGGAGACTGGGATCAGTTATGTTTTTTGTGCTCTACATTTGAACTGTCGTGATAACTAACAGAGATAGCCAGAGTTACCATTTCTTATTTGGCAGTGCTGTTTTTTAACTAAATTGTTTTTTTCTATAGTTTAGGGGGTTACCGAAGCCTCCATAGGTATTTTGCAACCTTAAATAGAACTTGGTGGTGGCAGAGAATAAAATTTAGGGGCCGTGGGATAACAGGTTTGAGGTTAAGGTGTAGTGTAGAAGAGACTCTTCTTTCTTCCTCTCACCCAACAACCTGTCCCCTTGATCCCATCACACCTCACAAAATCTCTATGTCCATCCCTTGGTTCATCACTTACCCACCTATTTAATCTTTCTCTATCATCTGGAACTTTACCATCAGCCTTTAAGCATGCCTTAATCACACCCATTCTAAAAAAATCCTTCCTCAGATCCCGTCTGTTTGAGTAACTACCGCCCTATCTCTCTGCTTCCTTTTACCTCTAAGCTGCTTGAATGGATTGTGTACAATCGCCTTACTAACTTCCTCTGCTCTAATTCCCTCATTGACCCTCTACAGTCTGGTTTCAAACCCCTTAACTCTACTGAAACAGCTCTAACAAAAGTCTCCAATGACTTGCTTTCTGCCAAATCTAAAGGTCACTTCTAATGCTTGGATCGCTGTGCTGCTTTTGATACTGTTGATTACCACCTTCTTCTAGACTCACTTGCTTCTATAGGCATTCGAAATACAGCTCTCTCCTGGATCTCCTCATATCTGTCTAACCGTTCCTTCTCTGTCAACTTCTCTGGCAAGACATCATCACCCCTTCCACTTTCGGGTTGGTGTCCCCCAAGGTTCAGTCCTTGGCCCTCTGTTGTTCTTTCTTAATACTTCATCATGGCAAACTAATCAACTAATTTGGCCTCCAGTATCATCTGCATATAGATGATACTGGAGGCCAAATGAGTTGATTATCTGTCTTCTCCTGATCTCTTTCCATCTCTCATGTCCCGCATTACCAATTGCTTGTCTGCTATTTTTTTCATGGATGTCACAATGTTACCTAAAACTTAATCTTTCTAAAACAGAACTCATTATCTTCCCTCCTCCACCTGAATTCTCTATCACCATTTACAACACGACTATCTCCTACTAACCAGGCCCAATGCCTTGGGGTCATCCTCGACTCTAACCTTTCCTTCCCTCGCCAGATCCTGCCGCCTGCACCTAAAAAGCATCTCTCGTATCCGCCCATTCCTCACCCAAGAATCCACAAAAATTCTGGTTCATTCAGTTATTTCCCGTCTTGACTACTGCAACACTCTTCTGGTTGGCTTTCTACTGTCTCGACTCTCTCCTCTACAGTCTGTCCTAAATGCCGCTGCTGGACTTATCTTCCTTGCACGTAGCTCCTTTAGAATTAAATTTAAAATCCTGGTACTGACATATAAGGCCATCCATAACACTGTTCCTCCATACATTTCTGCCCTCATAAGCAAATACTCTCCTACTCAATCCTTACAATTCTTTGCATGGGCTAAGGCTTTCCTCCTCACTTGTCACCTCTTCCCGTCTACAAGATTTCACTCGAGCTGCCCCATATCTCTGGAATCTACTCCCAAGGATCCTTCAGCATTTACCCTCCCAACATTCAAGAAACATCTCAAAACCCACTTCTTCAGAGAAGCATACCATCTTAGTTGCTAGAACTTCCTTGTCATTGATACAACCACCACACTACCTCTCTCTGTGCCTTATGATTGTAAGCTTGCAAGCAGAGCTCTCTCCACCTAAATGTATCGATTTGTCTTAGTCTGTCAATCCTTATCTTGTCATACCCCTTGAATTTATGTATTGTATTAAGTGCTGCATAAACTGGCGCTATATAAATAAGATAATAATACTAATAGTTGCTCTGGGCCCTGCAGGGAGAGCACCGAGTGAGCCTGCAGGGTGGTTTTTGCCATTAACCCTTTTCACGTCCACATTCCCCTTAACGTCACAATGAGAGCCTCTTGTGTTGTTAGTTTTCGGGGTCTGTGACAGTCTCTTCTTTATTATTGGCCATGATTACTCCTTCCAACACAAACTGGATCGCTCATAAATCCCTGCTGATTCAGGTACAGTTTAAGCCCTGACGAAACAGTTAGAGTGAAACGTGTGCCAGGCAGTCTTCTGCATCTCCTCTGTCTGTCTGTTCCCACTTTATATAATTAATTCGTTATTTTTCCATTACACTCTGAAAGTGCCATTTTTACATTCATTCACAACCCAGCGCTGAAGTGCAGTTTGATGTCCGGTACCTAGTTGTTTTATTACTTTATGTGGGGTGCATGACTTCATACTGCTATTGATGAAGGTATTTAGTCCTATTTGTATTTATTGGAATCTACATCTACTTTTTTGATGAGTTATATTGGAGATAAAGTATCATTAAAAAGCACAAACTATAACTACTAAAGGTAACTTGTTTCAGTTTAACACCAATCGTTACCAGTTGCATTTAGCAACATGCACTTTGTTTTGTATCTTCCACTTGTGTGTGTGTGTTTCATAGCCTTGTTATTAGGAGGGTTATTTGATTTTAATTTTTTAATTATAGATTTATTAAAGGTTTATATTTTATTTATGTTGGTTTCTCTTTGTTTTTAAGCTGATCTGTCAATTATTTATAATTACAGCTGGCTTGTAACCCTGTCACTTTCTTTTTAGATTTCTGATCACACCGGTTTCCTAAACCTTTCCAACCATTCCTCATAAAACAAGACAGCAGAATTGATGTCCTCTCACTCCAGCCATTGTGATTTCAAAGGGGGCAAGAGACCTTATACGAAGTTGACAGCCAATCATTGTCATTCAATCATTTGTATGGGAAAACGTCAAGATGTGATATTCTATGGCTCCAGACCATTCACAAGACATTTTACGAACATATGGTGTCTGTAACTTACCATTGACTTGCATTTAAACAGGCACCATTAGTGACCTAATCGCCTCATTTTTTCCCCTTTATAAATTCCTGCCTTAGCCTATTAGCAAAACAGCTCACTTGGAGGGCATTACAGACTATGTCTGATCATGGAAAGGATAATGGATTTACACTGACTATCCAGTGTTTTGGTTTACAGTATGTATGTTTTTAAAGTTATTATATTTGCAATATCTAACATTTTAGTAAATGCGGACCACAGACACTAATATTTGTATTTCCTTCCCACCAGCTCTTGTTTTGTGTTTACACGTCTGCTGAAAAGATATCTTACAAACAGCAGTTACATAAAAGAAAAAAATAAGCCTTAACATAATTTTTTACTTGTTTGAACTACAACGGTGTAATAATTTTGTACCTTAACCCACAAACCAATGTGCTTGTTTTATCTTCCAAATACAAGAAACTTTCTGGTTTGGAAAATTATTTTATTCCTTTGCTGTTAATGTACAGCATCTTATAACATTAAAAAATATACAGCATAAATATTATGAAACCTTCGACCTTCTCTCTCGCCTTGATGTAAAATGTCACAGTTTTCTAGTGGGTGAGTTTATGTCCTGTAAAATATATAAAATGAATACATAGGTCAGCCTCTGTTTCAAATCAATGATGTCCCAGCCTTTGAATGAGCATAGAGTACAAAGGAGAAATAGCTGGGAATTGACATGACTTTAGGATTAGTAAACACATCACCGAAGCACTGTTTATCTTCTAGCAACTGTCCGATATTTTAAGCTAGAACGCATATGTATTTTATTTCAGCATTACATATACACACAAATTGAGTCAGAGACATCTTGTTTTCTTTAAATCATTTACAGGATTTTGTTTTTATCTCTATATTGAGAACAAAGAAGTTCTGATGAAAAAAGCTGCTTCAGCAAGTAATTTCTAACTAGTTAGTTACAATAGTATGTGAAATTGTAGAGAGTAGAAACTACTAATCTCAACAAATGTGAATTTCACAGGTTACTACATTGGCTAGACCACTGAAACTGAGTAATAACAGAGAAGGTATTGGTTTCTAGAGAAACTATATGGTCAATGAAACAGATGTTTACTGCTAAGACAAGTCTAAGGAATAATTTTAAGAAAACAATATAAATACATTTGTGGAAATATGCCATAAAGTTGCTAATTATACAAGCAAAATCCATAATTCTGATTGGAAGAGTTCAATCAATATTTGGAAATTATGGTCTTTAAAAGTGCATGCTTAGACAAAGGTTCCTGTATATTGTTGAGCTCCTGAGATTTTGGGATTATTGTTTCACTCTCATAATTACTTTGGAACTGATCAACTGGAAGAAAAAAAATAATTTAGGAGCTAGCACTTTAATGGACAAGCCAAGGCCAGGAAATACCAATAAGTTTCTACTCCAAGAACGGTTAAATTGTCATCTTTCCACACATTTCGATAATAAAAAGTACATGAAGAGGCCAGCACTAAAACCCCCAGAGCCTGCTGCATGTATACTGGATTTAAGTCTCTTTCCAGCCAAATACAAAGGGTGTTAAAAGGAGATAACAACCTCAAAGCATTAACATATCTGTTACTGATTAGAAAAGTATATTCACGTACCCCTACTCTCCACTACTTTTATGCAAACCCAACTGTTTCTTTTAGTCCAGTTTTCTCACTCCCAGTTTTAGGGGCCCTTTGGCCGTTCTCCGCTCTGCTCTCTTGGCTTCAATTTCTCGTTGTCGTTCTTCTCTTTTTTTACGAGCGATTTCAGTTTTACTCGGGCCTGTAAAAAACAACTGGCAACTTAGATAACATTCTCAGACACTCAAGGATAACACAGTTAGGGGGTTTAATAATAACGAGCTATGCTTTATAACTCACCCTGATCTGCTTCTACAGACTCCCAATTGTCATCTCCGCCCCAGTCCCCAACAGCATCTGAAGTGTGACTGTCAACATTTTTCTATGGAAAACAGAAATTATGTGTGTGTGTTCTAATACAGGAAGATATTTTTTTATAAGGCAAATGCTTTCTTTTAAGTAAATGCATGATAACTTTTAGTACCCTCACGCATGAAACTCAACAGAAATATAAAAAGTCTACACACCCCTGTTAACCCCTTAATGACAAAGCCCATACATGTATGGGCTCAAAATGCATTGTTTTCAATTGGTTTAGGGACTGCCCATTGTCAAGGGGTTAAAATGCCAGGTTATTGTGATTTTAAAGAATTAGACAAAGATAAATCTTGTCAGAACTTTTTCCACCTTTAACCCCTTCAGTCCCAGGGGTTTTTGGTACCACAAAGCCCGGAGCAATTTTGCCATTTTTGCGGCATGTCGGCTCAGTGATTATTCCCCTTTCCTGCGAATAGTGTACCCATGTAATCTATATATTGTTTCATCAAGGAAAGATGGAGCTTTCTTTTGATACCATAGTTAATCAGCTGAAAACTTAGGATGAGATTTATTAAAAACTAGCGAAAATTAGAAAAAAAATGATATATTTTCACGCTGAATCCTCACAAAATTAAAAAAAAATGATGGAAACTCCCCTCCAAGCTTATCAATTCAGGTGTCCTCATTTCATAAAGACCTAATTTATATAGAATTTCCATACTTTCCCAGCACTTATAGGGAACATACTATAAGGTGTACATTATTCATAGAGTTTTTACATTAGGTAGAATTGCAGTACTAATTTTAACCCCTTGATGACAATTGCCGGTCCTGGCACGGCACTGAAAAGCATGTGCTTTATGAAAATTGACGTGCCAGGACCGGCACGTCTTTAAACGGGTGCAGAAAGCGATCTACTATCGCTTTCTGCACCCAAAAAGCGTTGCTGAATGCCTCGACCTCGAGGCATTCAGCAACGCCGCGATCGGCATGAAGGGGCCATCTCTGGCCCCTCCACGGGGCGTCAACATCCGCCATACTTTGTATGGCGGCGGACGCCCGTTTTAAAAGCGTTTAGGAGGCGATCAACGATCGCCTCCTAAACTTAAAAGGTGTCGCTGGAATGCCTCGATCAGGAGGCATCCAGCGACACCAAACACTTACCTTTCGGTGGGCTGTGACCGCTCCGGAGAGCGGTCACAGCCGCAGCTGCCGGTGATCTTCGCCATCAAGTAAGATGGCCGCCGTCCTTTAACAGGAACCAACAATTTTCAAAGTTCGCTAGATGGTCCAGACCATCTAGAGAACTTTGGCTCCACTTGCAGGTTGAATACAGGTACTGCATTCACCATGCAAGTCAATGGAGCACAGCTTTCTAATCACAGTGTGATTAGTAAAAATAAATTAAAAAATAAAATAAAATTGATAATAATTAGAAAAAAACTAGTAAAAAACTAGTAAAATGTAAAAATCATTTCCCACTGATGTCACTATCAGGGGAACCTCCAAG
>VKOC01027028.1:0-21288 GCA_009364415.1 Spea multiplicata
CTTGAGACGATGAACACTATTGAAGTATTTAGAAATGTTAGCAAATACCTGCAGAAGTTACCAGTTGCCTTCCACAGAAAAGAAAAGGGGTGCAGAGTTCCATGACAGGAGTCATGGGGTTTTTCATGGGTGCCAACAGCCCACTTAATTTCAAAAAGTAAATAACTCATACATGGATTAGGAGGGAGTTTTAAATATTTTCCATCAGAAAGGTTTTAAGGGCATATCAGATTATCGTATAAGCACCTTTTGCTTTTCAATTAATTTGTGGATTATTTAATCAATAATATATTGAGAGAAGCCGTTTTATTATCACATGGCAGAAATACACTTTAAAAGCTCTAAAAAATTGATTCCCCCCAGCATCATTCTTTCATTTTCAGTTAACGGATTCTAAAGTCCTCCATACATATTTCAAATAAGATTTTATTTTACATAATTGTAAAATCCAAAATGCTACAGAAAACCCCCTGAGTCTTCTATTAGCAAAAAAAAGCTGCAATATGGATAAGTATTGTCAAACACTATGAACCCTAATAAGGCTGCTGGTTTGTGTGGTCTCTGCCCTTGGAAGACATCATCATCGAGTGCAACATATGGTGATGTCATAAAGGCGGCAAGAAAAACAAATTTATCTTACTTGCTAGCAATAGTGATCTTTAAATATTGCAACAACTTTGGTGACAAATCACAGATCTGGCATTTCCAGTCACTTTTAGCAAATCTGATCAGTCAGCTACGGATATGTTACACATTTCTAGGCAGGCCCTTGCAGGCTACTGGTATTGAAGGAGTTACTACGCCTACTAAAATCTTAGGAATATTAGCAAACAAAAAAAGTATTTATTTACTTGGTTACTAGTTAGCACCACTTCCTATCCTATAGTTTTATCGACAATGAGATTGTTATTGTTTAGCTATCATTTATTATATATATATTTATATATATATAATATTATTTACGTATTTGCAATACAGACATGTTTTTTGACCTGCAAACACATTACAAAGAAACAAAATTGATTTGATTGTACGAATTGAAGAAAATTTTGTTTCACATCTATGGATCCAAAGGATGTCTTAAACCCTAAGTAACCTATTTTTATTACACTGTAAAAACGTAAATCAATTGCGCCAAAAACATGTTCATAAGAAGTGGATTATTACTTACAAAAGATATAAAAGCCCATTTATTGATCAACGTACACAATTTAAGACTGCTAATGCCCTGCCATCTAATTTATAAGAAAATATTACTGTATTCATGTCATTTTTAGAATTGATGGACATGTATTGAAATATATACATATTAGAGATGAGTGAAAATTCACCAACCTCAAGGGAAAATTTGTAAGAAAAACCTTTTTTTCCACATCAAAATAGACATCTTGTAATATATGTGCCACGCAAATGTACAAGGCAACACACACAATCTAGCACTAATATGTAACCTTCCAACAGATATGGGGGCCGGCTAAAATTTCTCCCTTTATTTAGTATTTGGTCCTCCTGAAGACTCATATTGCTGGAAAGTCTGGCCTAGCCCTTGCTTAGCTGGGCTAGTACCCATGTACACATGCCCACACATGTGTACCGACTACACATGCCCAACACCTTCTTTCATAAGGACATCTTTGTATTGCTACTATAGTACACAATATTGCTTATTGTACATATTCATTGACATTTTTTTTGCCAGTTCAATATTATATGTTCCGAAATAGAAAAAGCTCTGAAACCCTGAAGGTAGTTTAACGTTTAAGTCTAACCTGAGAAAAATTTAGCATGTCACGCAAATAGCTGAAATTAAGAAACATGAATCATAGTTACCTGTAAAGAAAGGTATTTTGTTCTACAATTAAGGTAGCGATTGTAAATACTGCCGCTCCCGCTCTAGCTACATAAGAGGTACAAAAGTTATTCCTCTGGTTTTTGTCATTATTTTTACAGAATAGACAAATACACTGTAGGTGCAATTAATTCTATTCTTTTTCTACAAACCAATACCAATTAGCGCTGCATACTCAGAAACCACTGCAGCGCAAAACACTACAAAAAGTCACCAAAGTAATTTACCATTCAACTAACCTTTTTGGTTTTGTCTGTTTTCTTAAATTCGCTTTTCTGTTCATTAAGCATTGCAGACGGTCCGTCTATTATATCAGATGCCGAAGTTCTACAATCAGCACCTAAAATCGATGGAATGAAAGATATAATTAGCACTCAAAACGTTCAAGCGGCTAAGCATTCAAAGTACTTGAGAGCAATTGACAAAATACAAAATATAAACGTATAGAAAGGATTTTCTTTTCAATCATCAGTGTAACTCGTGTGCAAAACATTACATGTAAAAAATGCATAAGCACATTTTTTTCATCACGTGCGGCTGACAGGTCTTAAAAAATAATCAATGAACAACCAGAAATCTCAATAAACATTACAATGGCATTGTGATTTTGACAGGTGTAGGCGAACATACATAGACAAAAATAGCAATTATCGGTCATCGGTAACAGAATATCTTCAGTACACCTTAGCGAGCTACACAAAAATAAACTCAATACTTTTCCATTATTTATATAGTGAAAACGGAGTTCGGTTAGTTAAGCCAGGATAATGCATTATATCGCTATGACTTCACTATGCACGATGAAAGGCCAACCCCATCAAGATTTGCTGCATTAACCTTGCTTAATGCATCATTTAGTTGCAGGCAAAGCTTGCACTCTATACGGCAGTTAACGGCGAAAGAGATCTTCCTAATTTATAGCTTAGTAAACATGCCACACAATATCAAAACACTTACAATGGCATAAAACAATAAAAAGTAAAAATTGAGAGGTCTCCTGGCTCTTATTCTCAATGTTCCTGGCCAATGTCAAGAATGTCCCTGCCTTTCATCTTTCTCTCATCTTTTACCAACCCTAGAAGGACGATGAATATATGGAATTCCACCACTGAAAGAAAACTATAGCTAAGTTTGGTGTAGCTCCACAATCAGCAAGAGGGAATAAAGCTTCTTAGCACTACCGAGTACAAGGCAAAATAAGTACTATTGATCCAGATTAAAACATAAAAGCAGAGAAGAATCTGAGCGTACAGTCAGACTGTGGACCCGGGATGCAAGCCCATTACATGACTCTCACACTGTGCTGTACTTCTCTGCAAGTGTGCTTCTCAAAAGCTGCTTTACAATCTGTTATTAAATATTGATCAATAAATATTTCTTTGTTTGTAGTTTGTTTTGCCAAAAAGGCTTATCTGAAATTGTACAGTGTAAAACAAGAGATTGCATACAAACTGAAAGAAAAGAAAAACTTAAGATTTCAACAAGAATTTAAAAAGTATTTACAATGGGTTAGTCTTGTAGTTTCCATTGTTTCCATATACGCACACACATTTATACATATACATAGGTACAGCTATGTTGACAACCCAGTTCTAAAACTGGAGAACATTTCTTTAGGCATTAGCAGGCCAGTTTTATTTAATAAGCTTACTGATAAAAATGGCGCACAATATTTACTGGATTACTTTGGAATCAATACCTCCAAAATAGTTATATTTACAGATTAAGGCTCATTCAACCAACAAAACTACTCTAGTACTTAACGTGTCCAACATGGCATACACAAGTACTTTGATCAGGGAAAATGTTTTCCAGGCTTTCATCCTGGACATGGGCTTCTCACAGCTTTAAATTTGAACTGTGATTTAGAGGTTTTAAAAAAAAAATATATATATATATATCCTTAAAATAAATGATAAATAAGCATATTCAAATAAATTTGACTAGTTTCTTATAACTAATAATAGTTTTCTTATAACTAATTCCAACGTAACAGTCTAGTTCAAAAGAATGAAAAATGAAGATCATTTCTATAGAGTTCAACTTAAAATACAATTACTTTAATACACAAATAACTGAACACGGGGTGATTGGTTTTCATTACAAATTATCAGGCATAATAACAGGGTACTAAGCTGTTTATGTCTATCCAATCTACATGTCTTCGCTACACACTTTTTCTATTTACTTTGTCAATTTAGAAATAGTGATATTAAACTCTGTAATTTTATGTAAATTAATACAAATATGATACAGAAAATCACACTCGCCTAGGAAAGGCTGTGTTTAAATGTAAATATGATTAAGCTAAATCTTGATAACAGGTTTGTTCTAATTGCAACTGACATTTGGCTGTTTGGATAAATTGTCAATATGGATTTGTGTATATATCTTATGTAATATAGAGGTCATCTGAAATCACAGTGATAAAGACACAAGCTGCTGTTTAACAGTATAGACTAGAATTAGGTGAGGAGTGCGTCTTGTCTACAGTCAAGCATGGTGGTGGGAGAGTCATGGTCTGGGCCTGTATGAGTGCTGCCGGCACTGGGGAGCTACAGTTCATTGAGGGAACCACGAATGCCAGCATGTTCCCCTTCTTTCGGAGACTGGGCCACAGGGCAGTACTCCAACATAACGACCCCAAACACACCTCCAAGACGACCACTGCCTTGCTAAAGAAGCTGAGGGTAAAGGTGATGGACTGGCCAAGCATGTCTCTAGACCTAAACCCTATTAATCATCTGTGGGGCATCCTCAAACGGAAGCTGGGGGAACTCAAGGTCTCTAACATCCACCAGCTCTGTGATGTCGTCATGGAAGCGTGGAAGAGGACTCCAGTGGAAACCTGTGAAGCTCTAGTGAAATCCATGCCCAAGAGGGCAGTACTGAAAAATAATTGTGGCCACACAAAATATGGACACTTTGGGCCCAAATTGGATATTTTCACTTAGGGGTGTACTCACTTTTGTTGCCAAGGTTCAGGCATTAATGGCTGTGTGTTGAGTTATTCTGAATTATACAGGCTGTGCACTCACTACTTTACATTGTAGCAGAGTGTTATTTCTTCAGTGTTGTCATATGAAAGACATAATAAAATAATTACAAAAATGTGAGGGATGTACTCACTTTTGTGAGATACTGTATATATGACCCCAGGGTGTATTACTATAAAACAGTGTATTACTGTTGATGTGTAGT
This sequence comes from Spea multiplicata, assembly GCA_009364415.1. Classification (NCBI taxonomy): domain Eukaryota; kingdom Metazoa; phylum Chordata; class Amphibia; order Anura; family Pelobatidae; genus Spea; species Spea multiplicata. The sequence goes on from VKOC01027028.1 coordinate 5,051, forward strand.
ATTTGACACAACCCTACTCTACTATAGACTTACCCACATGAATAAACCATAGCAAAACTAATTCACTAAATCGAGAGTTATGTTTGAGCTCCTTGGCTTTGCTATACATTATGAAGTTAAGCTTAGTGCTGTGTATTGTTAGGTTAAATCAGTGATATTTCTTCATCCATTGAATGTTGAATAATACAAGAGAAGCTCAAATGGCTTGCTGAGGATACCAGTAATGGTCCTTGCATAGTGGCATCAAGAAGCTGAAACACAACTGTCTATTTAGTCAATAAAGCTAAGAGTATTTCTCTATTAAAAACTCATCCATTCACTAGACTGTACTTTTCATGACAAAAACAGAGGAATATTTGCCAAAATAGATATTTGTGTAACATGCACTTATGCTACGGATACAGGTAAAATGCATTACCAACCCAGTATTTTACCATTAATGGTTCTTTTTTTATAAATAAATAATTCTAAATGCCGCTCCCCCTGATTTAAAGTTATTATTAGAGGCTTATTTCATTCTTATAGGATCCTTGAAGTACAAAGGACAAAATAGGATGTAGAATGTGTTTCCAGATGTCCTCATGATTTCCTCATCAGAGCTGCCATTGTTGAAATGTGGCCAGAAAGCAAATCTAACCAAGAGACAAAAAAATCAATATTACGCCCCCAGACTAATGCAAGTCAGGTCAAGTCAGTTAAGGTCTGTGCAAACTGCACGGAATGATGGATTGGTAGAGAGTCAACCAAGCACCCAACAACATTTGTGGATGTGTAAAGAATTATATACACATACATACTTGATTGCTTTGCATTCAGTTTGTACTACATGGTTTCCTGTATCAACATCAAGTTTTTTGCAACAACAATAGAAATACCCTTAATTGCATTTCACCAAAATAAATCATATATGTGTTAAGAACAACTAGATGCAATTAGTGTCATTTTTCATTGGAAAAACAAATACTCTGGCTATGTTAACACGCATATAAAAGTAGGCTCCTGTGCATTTACATGCCTAGTTTAATCGTATGTACTACAGTACAGTCTTTGGCCCTCTGTCTTTTCTCTCTTTATACTTCATCTCTTGACAAACTAATCAACTCATTTGGCCTCCAGTATCATCTATATGCCGATGATACCCAAATCTACCTGTCTTCTCCTGATCTCTCTCCATCTCATGTCATGTATTACCAATTGTTTGTCTGCTATTTCTTCATGGATGTCACAAAGCTACCTGAAACTTAATCTTTCTAAAGCTGAACTCATCTTCCTTCCTTCCTTCCTTCCATCTCCACTCCACTACCTGAATTCTCTATCACCATTAACACGACTATCTCTCCTACTAACCAGACCCGATGCCTTGGGGTCATCCTTGACTCTAACCTCTTCTTCATCCCTCACATTCAGTCCCTCTTCTGGTTGGCATTCCATTGTCTCGACTTTCTCCTCTGTAGTCTGTCCTAAATGCTGCTGCTAGGCTTATCTTCCTTGCACGCCGCTTCTCTTCTGCTCCCCCACTCTGTGAAATAACACCGCTCCTCCATGCATTTCTTCCCTCATACTCGATCCTTATGTTCTTCCCATGGGCTAAGGCTCTACACACCCCTCACTTATCATCTCTTCCTTTTCCCGTCTACAAGATTTCACTTGGGCTGCCCCGTATCTCTGGAATCTACTTCCACCGAACCTTCAGCATTCACCCTCTCAATATTCAAGAAACATCTCAAAACCCACTCAGAGAAGCTGCACCATCTTAGCTGCTAGAACTTCCTTGTCACCGATACAACCACCACACTACCTCTCACACTTTCTCTGTGCATTATGTTTGTCACCGCATTCCCTTAAGATTGTAAGCTTTCGAGCAGGGCTCCCTACACCTAATGTATCGGTTTGCCTTAGTCTGTCAATTCTCGTCTCGTCTTGAATATACAGTATGTATTGTATTAAGCGCTGCATAAATTGGCGCTATATAAAGATATTATTATTATTAATAATAAAAAGAATACAAGCCTACAAGAATGCAATACTGTATATAGATATAGTGATCAAACAAAGCTTGGACACATATGGTGATGTGTATATATGGTGTTTGTGTATATGTTATAAACACACATACATTGGCAAGAAAAAGATAACAAACCTGGTTTTCTGTATTAATTGCTCAAAAATTTGATCTAAGCTGCACCAAAGTCACAAATATAGAAAACCCAATGTGCTTATGCTAATAACACAGCCACTGATAATATTTCATGGCTAAACACACCCATTAAACATTCACAGGGCTGTCTTATGTGTCCACGTAAGGTGCTAGGACAAGTCCTATGTATGCAATCTGGGTGCCAGGACCGGTCTTTGCTACCTGTGATCTATGCTTGTAACGCAGGGGGCAGGTCCAAAAAAGAAAACTACGATACTAATCTAGACAATGTTATCTTAATGATAGTAGACCTTAAATGCCAAACACAATGTGGTTAGAAAAAGAAAAACGCCAGCTAAATAATTTTTGCTCCATGTAGCCATGGGGTCTTAAGAGGTCATGGGGTTTAATTCACTACAGCAGGATTTGGCAATTATCTCTTATTTATATAGCACCAACATTTCACGCAGCATTTCTTACAAAACACATATTCAAGCGGTATGACAAGACTAGAATTGAAAAACTGAGACAAACCGATACATTAGGTGGAGAGAGCCCTGCTCACAAGCTTACACCCTTAAAGTGTAGGGTTATTTATTTTCCCTGAATTCATTATACTTTGTATTACTGGTAGAATTCTCTGAAAGAACAGTTGAGCTGGCAATTTTTAATACATAGTTGGTCATATCAAGACGAAAATCATCATTGTTATTTTTTAATACCTTACAAACATAATTGCAGTAAAACCCTTAATGGTAGTTTAAATAAAATACCTTTTTTTCCAGCTCCCACATCTCTCATATAGCATGCTGGGTGCATACATGTCGCATAAAATATTGGATCCAGGCAGATGGTCTCCCTGTCTGTATGTCCGCCAATAAACCAAAGGGCCACCGTCATTCGATGTAGTGCCTGCACCAGTAACAAAATGGTAATCCAAGGTATTTCTGGAGTAGAAGCACAATGGATTGACCCTTCGCACTGTAAAGTGAAGTCAGTGAGATAGACCTTCCAACGTTCTAGTGCATAAACTGCTGGTGAGAGGTTAAATACGACTGCCGAGAGGTTTTTTTTTTTTGTTTTATGTTGATTATTGTTCCCTTCCTGCCACAGTTTTCCAATTTTGGCTAGACTACTTTCCCACACTGAGAACACAGAAAATTATAATCCCCAGAGCAGGTCACACCTATAGGCTCACACACCTCAGTTCCAAATCAAACTCAGCGGGCACAACTTGTTTTGCCTAATGGACAGTCTGTGCCAGGTGAGGCAGGTGAAGCTAGGTAGACAAAAAAATAGATGTGGTGGCTTTTTCTTCTATTCATGTTGTGAGAAACTAAGTTTTCTAGAAATAATTCACACTGTACAGTAGGGGAATACTACTGCCCTGCTATACAATACAAACGCACTCACCGCCCAACTGCACTCAAGGTCATTGTAATGAATATTTATTGCACTTTACATACCGTATAAAGGGCTGGTAGAAAATGGAAAAAACAAAGGACTAGATAGTCACAACCGGAAACTTCCTACAGTTGGCTACCCTGAGTACCCCTGCTTCTCTTGTAGGTGTGGCTGTGAGCCGGGGCAAGACTAGCACAAGTAGGCTTTTAAATGGATGGGGAAGATGGCAGAGAATAGGGGAAAGAGAGGGAGTTGAGTAGGCAGAAAGTAGACAGGGAGTGTGTGTGACCAAACATTGCTCTTGTGGTAGCAATTGAAGAGGGCTGGTGAAGGAGCACTTCGCCCAGAGACTCCAAGTGAAACCCAGCAAGTTACATTATGTAGAATGTTGAGTAACATTTTGTAAAGATTGTTTGTTGCCATATTATACCATTTTACCACGGGATGTAAATATTCTCTAGAATTACCCAATGCAGAATTAATCTTGCTAACCATTTTAGACCTTAAAGGGTCCTGTTAGATTTTTAGGAAATCCTGTAAAATTACTGGATATTCTCTAGAAGGCCTCAGCTCCCAATATATCTTAAAAATAAAATCACATACAAATACCTATAATTAGTTAGGGTAGCCTAAACATATGTCCATAAGTGAACAACAAACATACTAAGCCACATCAGTAAGCCACGAAAGATGTAGGGAAAAAATTGCCACAAACAAGGGGTGCTGAGCCAGGAATGGATGTCATCAAAGAAAAAAAAAAGGACAGAGCTAAACACCATTGCAGAGCAATTAATACCAAAGCTTGGGCAAGGCTATAGGATGCTTAGGGACATTAGTATTCCGTATGTTCCTTTAAAGAGGGAAATCGCAAACATTTTAACATGCAATGCTAAAATTAAAAGAATCAGAAGAAAATGTCTGTATGTTCACAATACATATAAATATTTCACAAATCATTTCACCTGTACAGTAAATTAAATGCCCAAGTTTATTACGCTTAGCTAAATCAATCATTTAATCGAATAGCAACAAAAAACCTCGCATTTGCAAGAATACTTGTTATAAACATACATATCTATCTATATGCAAAACCAAAACACATTGTGATTGAATTTTAGAAAAGCATTTTATATGCATTAATGAAACGATGTCTAAGTTTAATCAAGGTCTTCAACTTGGCAATTATTGGCCTGATTGGATTTAGGCAATGTCCTTTTCTACAGCAATAGCCTGCACAAGAACTTAACAGCTTTTGATATATTATGCCATTGGTTTCATAGGGAACTAACCACCAGTGTATTAAGCCTAAACATCCTAAACACAACTCATAAAAAAGTTCTGAAGCTGCTAAACTCATAAGTATCCTTGGCTGTCCTCAGGCTCCCACAAATTGTGTCATTTTTTCTGGATGACTGTATATTAGCGACAGTGACTCTTTCATCAGCACAAGCGAACATCTTTCAGAAGAACCGAGACACTTATTAAACCACTTGAGCTCATTTGAAGAGCTCCTAAAAACAAAAAAGATCTGTTGAACAAGTTATAGAAGTAGAATCTTTAAAGCACTGGCTGCTCAGTTAAGCTTTTATTGCAAATTACTTGCCCTTTCTGTAACTGGATCTTAGGACCTTTGATCATAAACAGGGCTACAAGTCTGTTTTACATTAGCCCAAAAGCTAATGGCACTTTCTGAATTCTTCATACAATATACAAACACTACTACATTAATAAAGATTATCTCAAAAACACTTCTTAGTCTATTAATGTCATGTCAGTCCTCATGAACATGCTCATTTTATATGGACTACTAACCAAGCAGACGACTTGGAGTTCATGCTGATATTTCACATTGTCTAAATGAAAAAGAACCATTTTTTATTTGGTTTTTTAATCAGTGTATGTTACAACTCGGAGACCAGTTGCAAAAACCACAGGCATTCTACTTGAGAAAGCTGTCCCTAAAGTTCATTGCAGTTTCAACGCAACATTTAGATAACCATTAAGTTAAAAAAAATGGCATGACATCCATCCAAGATGGCACGCCCCGCACTATGGTGTTCATTCACTAAAAGGGTAGTTGTAGTTTTAACGCTCACTTCGTTATTCAATATGAGGGGCTAATAACACTAATATGTTAACCTGAAGGATTGAGCTGGCCCTATATAATGCATAATTCACTATGCAAGGAGAAATCTTACTTATTTCAGTATACATCATATAGGGCCAGACAAGCGCTTCTCGGAGCGGAAGCTCACTGGGATTGGGCCTTCTTCATACATAGTGAAGGAGCTGAAATACAAATCTTCCCAAACTCTTACCACTTGAGTGTGGTGGTGTGAGAGGTTTTTCATAAATTGGGTAAGGCATGGCCTGGTCCAAAAAGTTGTCTGGTTACTCTTAGAACTTTCTAGGAGTTATTTCAACATGTATTGTTTTCCCGTAATCAAACGTTCGCAGTCATGGGATTCAGGGTTGACCTGTGCAAAAAATATATTGGTCTTTATCATAGCATTCACACAATTTTGAAGAGGGATTCATCTCTGGTCAAGGTGAAATGTTGTGAATAGACATATTTGTCAATGTTGTCTCAGAGGAACAGACCGAAAAAAAAAAAAAAAAAAACAACAAATGGAATTACTGTGATCCAAAGAAAAGCCCCAGGAAAATTAATGCTGTGCAATGCAATGATAATGAATGCCAAGTTAAATTGCAAAATATAGTTTAGCATAATTCTATGTATCATGCCAGCCAAAAGTTTCCATAAACATATTACAGGAATCAGAGCTTTAATTACATAAAAACACCCTGCATTTATTTGCACACACACACAAATACAATGTTAATGAAAAAAAACAAAACAAACAAAACAACATGATCTAAAACTGCACTGCATATTTCCAGCCACTAAAAAAACACATCCATAACAGAGCCATCACTATTTAAGAATTCTCAATTCTCATTAAAAACATTCTCATCTTTTTATAAACAAAGTACTCTTTCTTAAAAAAAAAAGAAAAAAATTACATAGAAACCTTCCTTCATATATATGATTAACATAATATATCACTTTCATATAAAATAATGGATAAGCAAAACCTGGACATTTTTTTTTTCTATTATTGAAAAAAGTAAAAATGCCAACTTTTCTAATCAACTGGATTTTTGTGAGGGGCAGGGAGGCATAGTTTATTTTTTCTGTTGCCCTATCACAATATTTACCAAATTACCAGGATTAACAAGGTTCACATACTTTGATTGGATCTTTTCACATCTTCTTTGTGCTTCTCAAAAACTGTGCCATTTGTCACACTTAACCTTTCTTCTTTAGGCTCAAGCTCCCTCAATTTTGTTTTACATGGTACTAATGGGATGACTTCTTCCAGTCCTTTAGCATGACAGATATTTTCTCCAGGTTCTGATACACAAGTAACTTTAGGAGCCTTCTTTAATGCATCATTCCGACTTAAAGTCAATGCTGTTTCTTGTACATGGTTGATCACAGGATTTGTTTCATCCTCACTAAGATAAGATGATCGCCATTTGTTTGGAGTACTTATATTTTTAACACTATTATCCAAAGTCTCCATAAGATGATGTGTCACTTGTTTGGAATTTGAACTTCTCAGCGTTTTAGGGATGAAATTGGTATCTGTACGGTCAATTTTCCTTTTCTTCTTAATGCTGCAATTATCTAGTTCAAAAACATCTCCCGACGATCGTCTAGCTTCACCATATGACCTCTTTTTTTTGGAGGTCAGTGGAGGGGGGCTTGGAGACCTTCGTGGTAATGCGCCCAAAGAAAACCTAGTGAGAGGTTGCTTATGGTTATTTAAATTAGAGGTAAAGAAATCTTCAAAACATGATTCCTCCGAATCAGACTTGTTGGAGTTCATATTAGGTTTAGTTAGTTCTTGAGAAATATCCTTTTCAGAAGATGCACTTGGAATAGTTTTTGATTTTAAGCTAAGAGGCCTGGTTTTCTTAGCTTTTCCTTTACACTTTGCGATAAGCCGGTTTGCTAATGTGGCGTAAGTCAAAGCAGAGGTTTCTTGCTTTGTACTGTGTGTTTCATCAAATACATCTCCTTCACTATCAACTGAACCGTCAAGCGTTTTCATTTTATTTAGGGATTTGCGGCCCTTCTTTTCAGTATGTGAATGCATCTGACATTTCTCTGGTTTTATTTCTTCCTTGTTTTGTAGAGCCAAATTAACCACTTGTCTGCTGGCATTTGATAAAATCTGTTCGTCGTTGAGTATAGAACCAGATTTTTTCTTGGCTTTTGAGGCAGTAGGAGACTGTCCTTTTGTTGCATTACCCCAAAGTTCATCGTAACTGGTGTTAAGGTCATCATTAATTTCTGAAAAACACAGTATATTTTGTATCAGTACACAACTTTCTGAACCATAGGGTTGACTATTCACTCACCCTTTATAATAACGGCAACAGGCAACTTTTACTAGTTGAAGACACACAAGCTTACAACATTATCTCACAAAGGCCGGTCCAAGTCTGATGGTCTCAAAATATATTGGAGACAAGTACCCAACAACCCCCAAGGCTAATGACAGAGATAATGCTATAAATATTATTCTGCATTCTGTGGGGCACATGGTCCTGATGATCACCAAAACAGAGTATTGGCCATTCAGTCCGGCCTCAGCCAAGTCAGGCTATGGCAAAGTGTTAATTTTCCTTAATTTAATAATTAAAAAGACATGCATCCAAGGTTACTTGAATACTAGGCCACATTGTTCCAAAAAGCAGCAATTATATATTAACAATATGATATAACATAATGGCACAATTAGATGGATACAAACCCTTTAAATGAAATATATACATACACACATATATGCGCTGCAAAAAAAACGGTTCACCAGTTTGGCACTCAAATGCATGGAAAGTTCAGATTCAAACACTATTTTTGCTCTGTAAATACAACTAACACATGAGGTGGTCAAAGGATTTTGTGATGTAAAAATGTGATGTCTGTGCAGGCATTGGCACACAGGCTATTCAGGTGTGGGTATACTCCCCTATTTTAGAAGTTTGCCTCTTTACAAACGTCTCCTAAAACACCCAGACTACCTAAAACCTTCTAGGTTTGTAGTCTTATAGGATATCATGAAAGAGTTATCAGCAGTTATATGGCGTTTAAAATGCCTCATTGCCTTCTATAGTATTCAGAGCCCTGTAGAGACATGACATTTTTTTGTGTTGAGCGGCATCAAAAAGCTAGACTTATAGGTCATATATTCACAAACACTTTTCATCAGTTATTTATAGGAATACATAACGGTTGTGTATGGGGATGTATTTATTGTTATTTTTATTTTAATACTTCAAAAAAGATGACATGTTACACACCATGTGAAGAGTCTCCCGTGACTGAAGGGCTGTTGCCAAGTGACGGCTTCAGTGAAGAAAAATCTTTTGATACTTGAGAGGCTGAAGAAAAAAGTACATTTTAGCAACACATTTAACTGATCTGAAAGTGTGTGTATGTGTGTGGCATATACACACATACACCGTGGCAAGAAAAAGTAAGTAAACCCTTTGGTATTAACGGTAATACCTGGTTTTCTGCATTAATTGTTCATAAAACGTGCCCTGATCTACAGCAAGATCACAAGTATAGAAAACACAATATGCTTAACCCCTTCAATCCCAGGGGTTTTTGGTACCTCAAGTCCCAGAGCAATTTTGCCATTTTTGCTCTATGTCGGTTCAGCGATTATTCTCTTTTCCTGTGAACAGTGTACCCCATGTAAACTATATATTGTTTTTTCAAGGAGACATAGAACTTTCTTTTGATACCATAGTTGAATGATTAGCTGAAAATTTAGAATGGGAAATTTTGTAAAAACTAGCAAAAATTAGAAAAAAAACCTAGTTTTTTTTTTTTTAATTTTCCCTCTGAATCCTCACAAAATTAAGTAAAGTTGATGGAAATCAAAATTTTTTTTTTTTTTATTTTTTAAATGGTTAGACGTCCTCTTAGGGACCTCCTGGCTGTCAAGGACAGTCTGATCTCCACGTGGCAGAGCAGGGATGTGTCCCCTGACGCTGCAAGAAGGGCTGGACGTACCCGTAACGTCACAGGGGATTCTTTGGAATGGCATTTTTTTGATGGCACCGGTACGTCCATAGGGGATTAAAGGGTTAAGCTAACACCACACATTACTGAACACACCCATTAAACATTCATGGTGCTGGTGGAAAAAGAGAACCTTTGAATTTAATAACTGGTCAAATCATACTGGCAGCAATACAAGTGCTTCTGGTAGCTTAACTTTGATGTTTAGGGCAGGGGTATCTCTGGGTGGGGGCTACTGAGGCTGAACCCCTGAATCTCAACTTCATAGTCCTGAATGGAGACTCTGGAACTAAAGTATGCTTACCGGCTAGGGAGTGAGAAAAAGGTGGGATAAGATATAAAGGTGTGAAAATAAAGAGAATAGATAATCTGGGTACCCAGCAAAGTCATTACATATCAGAGTTAAAAATATGATGTCTAAAGCAGATATATAGTTGCATATTTCACAGAGGTTGCCAGAAATAAAGAAAACAAAATGTTGTTAAATAAGCAAATATTTGTGTATGTATGTATACACGCATATGTGCAGTGTGTGTGTACGACTACTACTCCCAAAGCGGACTCTACCCTTATGAAATCTGCTGCGGGCTCTAGCCCCAGATCTTTTGGAGAGCTACCTGCGACCCTGGTTTAGGATCATTGTGCTGCTGTATTACACAACTTCTAACAAACTTCAGACAAACAGTGATGTTCAATTGGACAGAGGTGGCTTCCCCTGTGGTATCCTGCCATGGACTCTATACCTGTTCAATGTTTTGCGTATGGTAGACTCATGAACAGAGATGTCGACCAGTTCCAATGATTCATTCAAGCCTTTAGCTGTGACTAGGGTTCTTTTTTAACCACTTCATTGAACATTCTGGGCTGTGCCCTTGAAATTATCTTGGCTGGTACCACGTATAGTAGTATGTGACTGGAGTATAGTATAGTTCTTCTATTTAACATTTTTGCCACATTTATATGTTAGGATGACATTCCCCTTGAGGATTTTCTTGAACAGAGCAAAATCCGTGGTTCCATCAATTATGGCCTGCAACAGCACCAGACCATCACACTACCATCATGTTTGACTGTAGGTATGATGTTCTTATAGCGACTCATCACTCCACAAAATATTATCCCAAAAGTCTTGAGTCATCAAAATGTTTTTTTGTTTTCATCTTACAACGTTCCTATGGGTGCCATTTTTGCATAGTCCTCCTTATTGTGGCATTGTGAACACTGACCTTAACTTAGGCAAGTGAGGTGTGAAGTTCTTGACACGTTAGTCTGGGTTCTTTTGTGACCTCCTGGATGATTCATAGATGAGCTCTTGGAGGAATTTTGGTAGGCAGGTCACTCCTGGGATGGTTCACTACCATTCCAGGTTCTCTTCATTTATAGATAATGGCTATAACTGTGGTTCGCTGGAGTCTCAGAGCCTAAGAAATGGCTTTGTAACCCTTCCCAGACTGATAGATGTCAATAACTGTTTCTCATTTGTTCTTGAATTTCTTCAGATCGCGGCATCACTGCTGCTTTTTGAGAACTTTTAGCCTACTTCACTTTGCAAGACAAGTTCTATTTAATGGATGTTTAGATACAACAGGAGTGTGTGTCTAGTGAAATTGAATCCAATTAACAATTAATCTTGATTAATTGGTTATTTAGGAACTAACAGGGCAATTCAGTTTTCACACAGGGCCAGGTAGAAGTTTTTTTCCTTCTATCCATGAAATAATCTTTTTAAAAGATGTGTTTTGTGTTTCCTTTGGTTATATTTGTCTAATACTAAAATTAGTTTGACAATCTACAACAGTTGTGACAAATGTGCAAAAATAGAAGCAAATATTTTTCACAGCACTGTAGCCTGTTAAATCTGCCTAAATATAGCTTTACCTGTAGGAGACAGATTTTCTCTTTTGTTCTTCATTTCCCTTAATCTTTTTTCCATTGCACTGCACCGATCAGCCACAGCCTTCGGGCTGTACGTTAATTCCCCTACTTCATCAAATAACAAAACAGGAACATCTGTAAAACGCCAAAAAATAAAACTGATCAACTCTTCAATTTTGCGGCAAGTGGCACAGACACTGAAAGTAGCAAACATTGCTACATAACAGACACCCCTAATACAGACTATGTGTATTCAGTTTGTGGTGTGGGTATCCTGAGGAGGACATTAAGAAAGAACTGCTACTACGGGGATATTTTGAGAGTGGGTAAAATTTAGTGATGGGCGTGCATCTTTCTAGGTTCTAAAAGAAAAAAAAACAACAAAATCAAATGCTTTTCAAACTTACCAAGTGCTGAATTAATAAATATACCTATAACCTAATAGCATATACATATTTGCTTTACCATCCAAGCAATGGAAGTTTGTTCATAGTAGTTGCAGCTTAGCGTTTAATAATACTTCTGCTATCAACCAAGCAATGAATGCAACAAAATAAAAATATGTATGATGTGCATTTAAAAGTGTGAATTTCCTTGGGCAATCTACATTCTTACTAGCGATATTCTGTCTTGAACAGTCACTTGTGCAAGGTTCTCATATACCGCATTTGCTCGATTATAAGACGACCCCCCAAAATTTGAATATTAATTTAGGAAAAAACCCTGAATATGAGACTACATTGTAGGAAAATGTTTTACTAGTTAATATTAATTCACATGTAAACTTTTTTCAGATATAATAATAACTATGATTAAGAAAAATGCATTTTTTGTTTTTTATTTCCTTTTATTTGCCAATATGCCCCCAGTTATGCCCATCTACCCCCAGATATGCCTTGTACCACTTATATGCCATTCTGCCCCCAAAAATGCCTTATACCCCCTATATGCCACTCTACCACCCAGATGTGCCTTTTAACCCAGTATTTGCCTCTCTGCCCATTAGATTTGCCTATATGCCACTCTACCCCCCCGATATGCCATATACACCCCTTATTTGCCACTCTGCCTCCCTGATATTCCTTTTAACCCCTATATACCACTCTTACCCTCCCCCACTTAACAGTGCATCCCTAGACTTTTCCCCTGTGCTTCAGATTCCTTGGCGTTTAGTAGGCAGCAGGTGGATGCAGGCAGACAACCTCCGCTGCTGCTGGCCGGTACTTCTGCCTAGGCTTCTATGACTAAGCACCGGAAGGTCGTGATGCCGGTGCTCCGTCTGGATCCAGATCGGAGGATCCAGGTCCACTGCAGCACTGTAGGGGATATGGATCTTAGTCTTGTAGTCAGACCTATTGAGGTCTGTTTATAAGACGACCTCGAACATAAGGTGGTTATTTTTCAGAGCATTTGTTCTGAAAAAAACCTTGTCTTGTAATCGAGGAAGTATGGTATATCAAGTTTATCTTGGCATTGGGTGACAATGGGTTAGTCAAAAATGTCATAAAAACTAAAGACATGTATTGTATTGTTATGAGCCAGTGAATGGTCCAATTCATAGAGGAATGTATAAAATATGATTTGCATGCAAAGGTTGATAAGCGGCAAGTAATAAAATGTTCAATGGGACATTTCATTCTACGACAAAAAAACTGCACATCACGCTCACTTTTCATACATGAACATTAAAATATGCTTTTGTTTCAATTATCCATACTACTCCCTTAGACTGTAAGCTCACGAGCAGGACACTCAAAAGCCCACCATTCCTGCCTGGAACGCTTTGTGAAAGTACCAAAAGACTAGATGGCAAGCTCATGGGCAGGATTCTCAACTCCTGATGTGTCTGTATCCATTAATGTATATTTGTTGTGCTTACTGTCCCATTTTAATTTTACAGCGTTGTGCAATTTCTTGGTGCTTAATAAATAATAATAATATATTTAGGTGCCAGAAGTATAATCAAAGCAATTACGACTGACATGCATGAGTTCTTGTTTAACTTACCAACTGATGCTTTTTGCACATCTAGTTGTTTACACATTTTATCAAATTTCTTTTGGAGGCGTCTGTCGTTTTCTGGTGTTTTCTCAACAAAGTCCTTGGGCTGCATACACTTGCGCTAAGATATTTTGAGAAAACAAAAAAAAAAAAGTCTTAAAAACCTCAAACAAATCTAAGATTCTAACTCAGAACATACCACAGCTCTGTTGTATGAAGTTTTAAAGTCTCAGCTGTATGTTTCCTAAAATGGCATAAGGGAACATCTGAAACACTTAAATTGTCTACTTTTAGAATAACGTAACTTGTTTATTTCAAAGACTTACAGCTTATGCTTTCGGTTTTATTATAATAATTGTAACTATGTTTGCTAAGTTGAGATTTGTAACAAAGCTAACATATCTCTTTGTTTCTGGTCCTGGATGTACTCTCTTCCATTTGCTTCATGTACCACACTGAAACACCAAAGAGATCAATATCTACATTCACCAAAAGCATTATACAAGGTCTCTGAAGCTAATAAATCATAGTGGTGTCCCCTTTAAATGGGGGGGGGCTGATGAATAGCTGTGATACACCTTCAGAACACCCATCCATAATACATGTCTTCAATTATACTGAAATACAAACTACCACTTCTTAAAAGAAATACTGTAAAAATTGCAGTTGTGAATTATTTAGATGTGATGTTGCAAAATTGTATTTTTGTTATTAAACTGTAAGCACATCCATATATTTTATGCATGTAAAATATGAGATTTAAGATTTCCTCTAGCTTCTTATGTAAAAATTATATTTTGAATTCAGTCAGTAGCTCTGTAGAAATTATTTATATTAGATCGGGGTGGAGGGCTGAACAAAGTGTATGAATAACAGTACCTGAGAAAGTACACAGTGATTTTATTTTAGTAACAGATTGTGGCAGAAATTAGTCATCAGCTGATAAACATAAAACATACAATACTATTTACAATTTAATTAGAATCCTTAATACGTACAAATTGTGCCTGGAATGTTTTATTACTTAGAACAGCGTGCTTACTTTCTTTTTAATCAGATCGGGCAATCCGTTATTGGTATTTATTGGGAGAAACAATGATTCGTCAACATGGGAAGCCAATTCCCTGCACCTGTATTAAATATATAAACAAAATCAAACCCATAAGATATCATACAGTTTAAAAAAAACTATATATATATAAAAGTAGTTACCCAATTCTAAGATTATCAAAACCTAGGCATGATGTAAAGACAATTTTATCAGAACTATGAGAGGGCTGTAAGAGCCTAGTAATTTGGGAAAATGTCTATGGAAAAGAAGTCCCATGTGGACTTCTTAGTTCCCGGTTGCATGCTGGATGGAACACAGCACTAGCTGGCGATCCCCATGTGGAGAACCTCAGTCTACTTCACCCTGCATTGTGTTACTTGCTGCTTGTCAGTAGCTGGGAAAAAAAATCATCCGCTTTCAAGTGATCAATCACATCCTACAGGGAATGTGATTATAAGCATGTTCTTATACATTAAGCAAGATAAAATACAGTTACATCAATACGCAGCTAAGACTAAGACGTGTACATATTGACATAATGGTGTTTTATTTGGCTTGCTGGGCTTTGCACAAAGGAGAGCCTTGTCACTTTTCACCCACCATAAATGAAGAATCGTTGGCTTTATACATTAAGCCAACTAAATTGAACAACCAATACAATAAAGGACTATTGATAAAAAAGTGAAATAACCAATGGAAACCAGCAGTTTAACAACAAGCTCTACAGCTCCCACAGAGTTAAAAAAAATTAAGAAAATACCACTGGTAGTCACTAACAGTAACGGATAATGCCAGTACTTTACTTGCTGTACCTGGTCCCACAACTGCAGTACTGTGAGGGGTTTTTTTGTTTGTTTGTTTGTTTTTTATCAACTTGGACAACAAAGACATAAAATTAAAAATCCGTAAGCCATGGTGTCATATAAACTTGTCATGCTACAGAACTGGCATCATTTAAATTGATTTAGAATTATGATGAGTACTACTGTAGTTGGAGAGAATAAGGATGCCTTATCACCCGGCCATGTCAAGAGGAAAATAATTTACTTCCATGGGAAAGTACAACGAACTTGCGAGAGCTGATAAGAATGCAAATTATACATAAGCTCCATTTGTGCATAATGGACAAGCAACTGTGACTGCAATAGTTGTGTCACATTCCATTATTCTGTGTATAGTAAAGGAAATACACAACAGTTTACCTTTATAACAGTTTCAAAATACAATAAAAGGGAGCAGAAGTAATGGGACACCTGACCATTACACCAACAGGGACTTTTATGACATCGAATTCTAAACACAGACATTATTTTCACGGACATGCGGTATATCAGTATATTCACTCTCAACTAGTGCTGCAACAACTAATCGATAAAATCGATAATAATCGATAATGAAATTCGTTGGCAACGAATTTCATTATCGATTAGTTGAATCGATTATTATCGATTATAAAATGAGGGTTTTTTTCAGAGCAAACGCTCTGAAAAATCCCCCTCATTATATAATCCGTTTAGTCTGACTCACCGTCTCACAGCAGCAGCTCCTACTTACTCCCCCTCCCTGTAATCACCGTGACAACTGGCCCCGCCCCTTCCTTCTCCAGGCCAGAACCACATGGCTGTGACACTCATCTAACTGTAAGTATATGTGTATATATATATATATAT
>VKOC01027034.1:0-10704 GCA_009364415.1 Spea multiplicata
ATTATATACTCTCCCCCATATAACTAATCCCGTCCTTATAACCCGTTATATCCCTGTATATTCCTCATATTATATATTATATACTCTCCGGCCGTATAACTAATCCCGTCCTTATAACCCGTTATATCCCTGTATCTTTCTCATTTATCAGTGCAGTGTCTGTGGGGAGTGGATTTCACATCTTTACTGCTCTTCCTGTTCATGTTGAGGGCTAATTTATAACTTATAAAGCATGCATCATGGCGTCTTTATTTGGGTTGAGATTGGACATTTCAGAATGATATATATTGGTTATCACGTCGGTTACTATGTTTTAGAGTGATTATTGGCAATACATAGTCAACATTTATTAACCCACACGCTTAGCTAGGCATACAACCAAACCAATATCATTCGCTGTCAGGAGCTGAACAAGTTAATTAATATCATTAGTAAAAATTGGAAAAGCCTAATTTCTTTAATAAAGCATTTCTTATTACTTATTCGCTTCTCCCTTCTCATCCTGCAGAGACAATTAAAAATATTACTAGACTCTATCATCAGTGTTCTATATTAATAACAGTGGTGTTAAAGAGAAGCAGATCAACCCTATAACGTGTAACCCTTTCTACCATGGAATACATATAAAATGGAGTATTTCCGCCCAAAACATTTAATTGACACCCACCCTTTCTTTCAGATATCTTCTCTGGAGTCCTGCTCTGGTTGTTAGGGAAAGATTTAATGTATATAGAATGTTCAGCCTTAGCTATATATCTTAGATTTACTGTTGCACCGAACGATAAAGTACGACTAGGTTTAACTAAACGTTTTATTAACAAATTAAACTTAATAGAACAAAGGATGGTGGTT
This sequence comes from Spea multiplicata, assembly GCA_009364415.1. Taxonomy (NCBI): domain Eukaryota; kingdom Metazoa; phylum Chordata; class Amphibia; order Anura; family Pelobatidae; genus Spea; species Spea multiplicata. Next base: position 853 of record VKOC01027034.1, read on the forward strand.
TTCTCGCCGTTTCTCTGCCGCCCCCTCCCCGGCTTTCATTTCGGACGTTACAGCCTCGTATTTTTTTTCGCGGGGTGAAGATCGGTGACATTTTATAAATGCCCGCGTGGATTGTGTGTATTTCATCCGGGTCGTGTGGAATGATTAATCCATAAAGCTGTCGCGCACAGATGAGAAACACGTGATGGGAGTATAAGAGATGCTTTAGACGTTTGTTTTAAGGAGTTCCACCTAAACATTCCAGGCGTAACGCAACTTGCAACGTTCCCGAGAGCCGGGGGGGGGGGACTTCAGCGCTGCAGGAGGCAATTATTGTGAATTAAAAATAGGGCCTATAGGGCAGATGACACCCCAGGCAAGAATATTCTTTGCACCCCCTTTCCCAATTTTCTTTTATTTTAATTTTAGATAGTGTTACATAATTCACATAATTATCGTGTGCTCACACAGTTTGATTTATACATCAATTCCTCGCTGTTCCTTATTGGGGCTTTTAGGGCCGTAGAACCCTGCGATACCCCCAGCAAACATTCTGACCTCCTAGAAAAGAGGGGCTTCAGGGGTAGGAAAGAGGGGCAACAGGGAAGGAGAGAGGGGAAACAGGGAAGGAGAGAGGGGCACATGGGAGGAAAGAGGGGCACGAGGAGGAAAGAGGGGCACAAGGATTTCAGGCCTCATAGGAAAATCTACCCAAAAGTGACCCAAAGGCTGCTGCCACTTTGTATCTGTCTCCCTGCGCCTCTACTCGTTACCCCATTGATTAAGGCACCCCAATCAGGTGAAATAGCTTTGATGTCATGTTGCCGCACATGTATCAAGTTTCCCTGTTTAGTTTATGCAGTCCCTCTCCCAAATACCCTGTGCCCCTCTCACCTGCCCTTCTAAGCACTCAGAATGTTTGCTGCGTATGAATGTATCACGGGGTTCTACAGCCCTAAACGTCATAATAATTTGTACAAAATGTGAACAGAAAAATACCTCGTTTCTGAAAATATTTGATATGAAATATACATGTTTGTGGGTTAGTGTATAAGAATCATTACACAGAGGGCATAAGAGCACCTATCTGACCTTGTAATGAAGATTGTCCTTTGCCCCGTAGAGGACCGATGTTTCTGCCAACGAGCTCTGTAATAACCCTGGGATTAGAACGTCACGGGGTCATCCAGGTTCCTACATCCATGAAATTCTAAATGGATATCCAGACACTAAACATACAGCAAGCCCATGCGATTATTATTATATGTTGAAACGAGCATTACAGAATCCATTTAAAATGTAACCACTAAAGAATTGATTTCTAATGAACCTTTACACATTGTAATTTCATTAGCCCGGGGCTTCGTCAGAATGACTGACAGCAGACAGCTTTGTCTTTTAAAGCTCAGTCTCCCTGCGGGTGATCGCCAGCAGTTCACCCGCACGTAAAGGGCAAGAGACTTCACAACAAGGAAGGAGATACTGGAGAGAAAAAAAAAGAGATAGAAAATATAATGAAGTCAGACCAAGGGGAAAAAAACCGAAATAGCAGCAAGTAAAGAGCTGAGAATACAGGAGAGGGCTGCACGGCTGAATGTGTACTGCAGGTTGGAATTCTGATTCATGGCCTCCAATATCTGCCCTGTACATAAAGCAGCTAATAAAAGCTTTATCTGCGGGGGATTGTTGTGCAGTCATGTTCAGTTTATAACCCCTGTGGTTTCCAGCTTTAGGTCTGGAAAAGCAGCAGGTTTTAGGTTTTTTTCTTTACAATATGAAGCATTGCATGTATCATATATTTTTTCCAGAACTCATTTCCCCAAACACTATTTTGTTTGTGGTCCAGTGCAGGGGGGGGGGGGGGTAGCTGATGCACACTGGTTGTAGAGTCAAGTAGCGGTCAGTAGAGGAAAAGGTTAACTTGACTGACCAGACTCGACTATGCTAACACTCTCAAACAACTCATAGGTTCACTAAAATGCAAGATATTTGTGAGTGCATGCAACTTTCCATTTTGTCGGTTTCAGGCAAGGGCATGCGAGTTCTGAAAATATTGGTGATTAGAAGCTTTCGTGTATAAAAACAGCAGGAAATATGTTTAGAAATTAAATTGGGAACATAGCCATCTTTACCATAGATCAAGACCCTGCATTAAGACTGAATGGGGTAAAGTTTTAAAAATTATATTAAAAAAATGAAAAAAACCCTATTTACCACTCCCTACCAGTGCCCTTAGGAGAGGATGAGACCAATCCAAGTACCCTTAACAAGTACCCTTCAAAAAACACTGTCCTCACCTTGCATTCGGAGGATACAGGCCAAAAAATGTAATCAGTTTCCTTGTAAAGCCCATTCGGTGGTGACCCATGAAGACATCGTCCCTAATAGTTATCCCAAGAAAAAGCGCCATGCAAAAACAATAAATAAAAAAAATATTAATCCATCTTTCCCTGGTGGCAGCAGATTAGAAAATTGCTACAGTTTCCATGTGAGGATGCATAAATACACTTCTCTGCACCAGTGACCCCCAGTGGTTGGAAGCTGAATTGCATGCTCGTAGACTAGAATAAGCCCCACAGACATCAACGGTGTCCATAGACTTGAATGGGGCTCCCGCAGTTTAGTGAATAGATCCAACCATTGTGACCATAAGGGCTGTAGATACACTCATACCCAGCAAAGATTCTGAGCTCATAGAAAATCATCAGGGGAGGAAAGAGGGACCTCATGGATTTGGGTCCAAAAGAGGGCCCGCTAAATAGACGCTTTGGAAATGATCATGTGGTATTTGTAAGACAAATAAGACACATTTAGATTTTGGAGACTATATTTGGTTTAGAAAAATAAATTTAACACGACAAAACTGTGAAAGGTAACAGATCAGCTTTCCTATAGAAATAAAGCAGGACCAACTCAGTAATGCATGCAGAACCATCCTTACCGATCACGGCAAGAATTAGCGACCTCCCGAGACTCACCAATCACAGTAATGGGTGTAAGCCTTTGATTTGTTTTCCTTCCAAGACAGAAAACCAAAGGGGTCTATTTTCAGAATGTCAATTTCCAGATCAATAAACTATCCTCCTTTTCCAGCGCACAATGGTTTCAATACCATTATTCCTCGCATTCTATCATCACTTTGTCACAATATCGCAGTGGTACCAAAGCTCCACTCGCCTTTATCTTGCAGCAGCAAGGTGGGATAATTGCACCTCTGACATTTCTAATTTAACATACAAATCTTCAAAGACATTTAAAGTTGCTTTTTCTAAGAATTGATTTTTTTTCCCAATTTTTTTCTTTTTTTTTTTGGACTCATGTATTATAGTGTTAAAGACCAAAGAGAAACACCCGGTTAACTGAGACAAACAATGTCCAGATGACAGAAGGACTGCAGGATTCCAGCTAATGAAAGAGAATTCTATGTGTTTTCCTTTGTCGTCTGCAGAACTCCCACCAGCTTATTGCGCTTAACAGAGGCAGATAATGGGCGAGCGCTGATCGCTCGGATACTCTTAGAACTTCTCCCAGGCCGACCACGTTTACTTTCCATTAACCTTCTTGTTTGTCTTCCCTTGAGCCTTTTTTTCTCATCACCTCTCAGCGTTTTTCTCTTCTCTTCAACGTTATAAAAGAGGGGACTCCGTCTGACAATCCAATGTCAAGTTGGAGGCAGAGCCAGTAATTAGTTGGCAGGAAGAAAGCAGCTAAGCTGAAGTCCACGTTCCACCAAGAGACCAAAAAACAGTTACTCAAAAGCAGCAATCTCCAGCTATACCTAATCGGTAAAAATAAAGCCAACTGACAGGTAAACACAGCTGAATCTTTCATACACACCAGCTAACTATCCCTGTTTTCCTGGGCCAGTCACACTATAGGGTTTCGCTTTCCGCCCCTGATGCCCCTCTCTCCCCCCTGATGCCCCTCTTTTCTAGGAGGTGAGAATGTTTGCTGGGTATGAGGGGATTGCAGGGTTCTGCAGCCCTAAAAGCCCCGACAATCTTTGCTACATTTTTTCCTTTTTTAAGCAAAGTAACATTTTTACTCAGTAATATTATTATTTTTATCTAAGTATTCGACGTGCCTGCGATATTTTAGGGTCCCTTCTGTGCGTTTCTAGGAGGAGGTTCTGTAACCGGCTTTTATACATCAATAAAATGAAATGTCAGGTTTAACGGGATAATTGTTTCACTTTAAACCGCAGATCCCTCTTACGAGGGCGTATTCAACCTTGGCTTACAGACTACGGGCATTCAAGTTCCATAATAGAAAACAGGCTGAGGGTGATGAGAGTTACTAAACCAATAACAATTTCCAACGCACGACCCATCTATGCCACAATATGGCCACTGGTTATCTATCGCTAGTCCTTGCATGCCAGGTCATGGAGGGATTAAGCCTGGGGAAACACTTCTGCCGCCATCATATAGAATCCATAACCAAAATCAGTTTTCCAATTTAATCAGATTTGCTCTGCATAATATTTGCACGCCCATTACTAAAATTACCATTAAAAAATATTTTGGCAATATGTTTCAATATACAAATAGTACAACATCCCCTATACCACATGAAAAACCATACTATAAGACATTATAGCCATAGAGAGCGGCCATATAATGCTACTGATAACTGTAGGAACGCACGTTGAGCAGTGAATGACAGACATTAAACTACGGAGAATAAGAAGTATGGCCCGGCTGTCTTCGAGACTCGATGCTCCTTCGCTTTATTTATTTGCTGGTTTAGGCCGTCTTTATTATTCAGTGCTTAAAAAAATGAAGTATTTTTAACGCCGTTGTCTTATCATGTTGCGTTATTTTCCACCCAAAGCAATATCCTATCTATCTTTCCAGCAGCTGCCTGACATTGAGCACTCGAGCCAGCCAAGCATGCAATAACTTAATAATAATCCTCACCTCTGTTTATGCCAATGAACAATAAAACGATTTCTGCCGTATATCACGCGGAATGAAGAGCCACAAGCTGTGATGAAACAACAACAACGACCGCTGGAGATTAAAGTACTTCTATAAACGCTCTTTGGTAATGATTATGGAAGCAGAGGGTGATGTATCGGCGCCTTCACCGGCAGCTGAGTGCGTCTTCTAAATTTAAGCTCTTTAAGTCAAGACGAAAATCCATATTCATCCAACGCTTCTCCAAATTAGCTTTGTTGGCTTATCTAAAGAGTTTGTAGTTGAACAAATGGAAAGAAATAAGTATGTCCCTTTATAATTCATGTTTAGACATTTTCACCCCTTTGCTCCTAATGAAAAAAAAGCAATGAACCAAAAACAGTAATAAATAATTCATCAATGGGACAAAACAATAAAGTATATTAAACAAAAAAAGATAAATACTCTTATGCTTGATTTTAACTATACTTTTCGCTTGTTGAAAATGACAGAGATAACATTGTTACTTTGAATAATTTTAGGACGTTTGGGATTGTAATAAGATCCCAGTGGCCTTTCACTTTCACATTTTAGTATTTTATAAAGTGCTCAATGTCAAATATTTCAGATTTCGATTTAAAGATTTATACTTTGTCTTTATGATAAAAATTTTCCAACCTGACATTATATGACATTTTAGATCATTGAGTAATTCTCAGCTGTGTTACTCTAGAAATGTACTCTATATCGGCTACGATGAAGCGATAAAACTGTGAAAGTTCATTGTCTGGTCTTCTCAAGATTTAAAAATATTTTCATATAATAATCCGGATTGGCATCGCATTATTAATTAAAAATATTATAATAATATATAATATAATAAATATTATAATAATTATAAATAAAATTAATTAATATATATATAATAATTATATATAATATATAAAATATTATATCTATATATATAATAATATATATATAAATTAAATTAGTTGATTCTATTTATAACGGAGTAGTAGTGGTGCTGTATTAATTAAAATGAAGGTTTGGACGCTGATACCATCCATCCCCATAAATATCCACCGATGTAAATATCTCCAGTTCTTTTTAAAATGTTTCTTCTCTACAGCTGGTTTTGGAGTTAAATATTATAAAATCATTATTTTCAAAAACAAATTTTAACCGGGTTGTCCATAATACAAACCCAGCGTGGAATCTTCATTTATTTCAAGTTTTATTAAACATCAAAAAGATGAAAAAAAAGAAAAAAAAAAAAAAGGCAGGCGGAATGTGAGTGTCACCCTCTGCCTCCAATTTAGCAGCGGCGATGCCTCCCACTAGCTGAGAGGGTCGCGTCCTGCTGGATAATTTAGCCGTTCTAGGCTTTGTTGAGCTAACCGGCGTATTCCTTTTTACTGAGAACACAAATGTGAATCTCTTCGGTGCATTGCAATTACAATGTAATGTGATGTCGGCTCCTCTGGTAAAGTGATTAATCACTCTCGAAAAATGAAATGTCAGGTTTGGAGCTAACGCATTGACACAACTGGGAGCAGTTAAAGAGAAGCGGCGTATCAAACTTGGAAACTTATGACTCGCGGTGTTAAATTGGATCTTTTAAAGCTACTCGAGGTGTTTTCTTTTGACCAAAAGAAAGCGAGATTTAGTTACCATTTCATGAGTGGAAGGTAAAGATAACTGGAGGCTCTACCCTACTAACGGTCGAGGAAAAGGTGGGGGGTAGACTTCAATATATAAAACGAATGAAAGGAATGAAAGGAATGAAAGGAATGAGAGATGGAAAACACAGCCATTGTCTGTAAATTATTGGCTGAGAACCTGGTAGCTTCTCAGGTGCCTTTCATTGGGTGGAAGATTGGACATTAAAATCAGGAGTAACTTTTCAGCCTCTTGATCCTTTCATTGGCATTGGCAACCAGACATCAATATGAGCTCCCGAGAAACTTGGTGAATGTAGAGTTTATCATCAATTTGAAAACTCGATTTTCCCATAGATTGGTGCTATATGTATAGGAAAATCGAGTTTTAAAATTGGTGAAAAACTCTACATTCACCAAGTTTCGCAGGAGTTCATATGGATGTCTGTTTGCCGATGACTCTCCGTCCCTGTCAACTTACCCTTAGTCATTTATTCAACTCAATCAACACAAGAGTTACAATGTTCTGCCAGAAAATAGCCCCCCGCGCTATGGGGTATTTTTAGTTAAAACAATCCAATAATAAACTGGTTCTGGATCTTTTGGAAGGAGCATCGCGAGTCATGTGTACGGTGATGATGAAGAACTAAAACAGAAGACGCGAATTTCTCCAGATGGCACCATTTTATTCCATTGCTGGTTGAGAATATAGTAGAGAAAACGTAAAGATGTTTATAAGGGGAAGGTCGGTCTCTACAGGGTGTGGACATCCAGAGTTTAATGGCAACATGCCCACCACAGGCCCACCAGGGACTGGAACAGAACAAGAACCCTTAACCCCAAAGCATTCACCGCCACCATCAACGTGCATTGGAACTCCTACAGCTTTTCTTCATAAGTTTTTTCTATCATATTCATAAGTGTTGGAAGTCACAGACAATGTGATCCATTACTGAGACAAAGCACTAGAGGTAGAATACAATTAGAGACGTTCTCATGAATTTCTCATAATACATGGTTGGATATGGTTGGATTTTCTCCCCTCGCATCTCCTTTCACTATATCATCGATCTTCATTGGGCAGCCAGTATGATAGCTGAACTTCTCAAGGGTCGGCCATCAAGTTTCTCTGGAAACAGAGCATTAAAACTATGAATCTTCGAGACACTATTTCCGTGCCCATCTCCAGAACACGCGCAGAATGCATTGATACAATGTATCCATTAGATAATATAATAAACTCATTAAACCCCACTTTAAATTGTAAAAGCGATAAACAGCAAGTTTCACGCTTAAGATTTTATTTCACAAAACCTCATCTTTGGCTTTCTTATAAAACATGGATACGGCGAGACCAAGCTCTAAATAATTTAGAAACTTGAGTATAAAGTAAACTTCAGATCTAAAACATCTGCCCAGAGCCATATGAACAGAGCTTTACCAGCATATGCAGAAAAAAGGGAACTGAAATGCCCTACATACTCCGAACGCACGCCAATCTCTCTGAGATAATTGTTGAGTTTTGCTGAGTATAGCGATGCGTTCCTGGAAAGAACACTGAAGAATTTACATTATATATATAATTATATATACATTATATATATACATTCTCTCGAGAAAAAAAAAAGGTAAAATTAGATAGTTTCTCTGGCCAGATAATTTGCAAGAGTGGTTGGAAGAGTACCATGTGAGTTACTTGGGGGAATAACTTCTAATGTTCTTAAACCTTATTAGTATAAAACTTTAAGTACTTGGCATCGTCCTGATTCGCTCTTTTTCTTCCTAAATTTAGCATTAAGAAGATATCAGTACATCGAGTTTTAAGGGTTAAACCTACCCTAGGTGGGCTTTACTGACACAATCAATCATTTCTAGATTTTGATATTTATTTACAAGTTTTTTCCTTGGGAAGAAAAGTAAAAAAAAAATCCCTACTATGGAAATGTCATAATTTTACCCCATATTCCTTTGAGTCCTATATATATATAGAAAGTGTGACTCCAAGTTCGGAAACTGTAATAGCAAACAAAACCCGGTGAAAATCCAAAAAAAAAAAGCATTAACAAATCCAATGTCTCGGAGAGAAATAATTTAGGGACCTGGAGAGGTTTCCTGTAAAACGCTAAATGAAAGAGATTCAGTAAAAGTCACAATTATTCATTACAATTGCTTTTGAAGGACAGCGCAGGTTATCCGTGGAGGAAGGCGCTTTGGCCATGGAAATCTTTTATTTTGCCCATTTAGGAGTTTATATATCTGCCAAATTATATTTAGCCAGACATTTTCTCTCGCGGAGAAAAATGGCCGTACAGAAAATGTCTGGCCGGAAACGGCTATTTTAACCTTGCAAAAAAAAATGTTAAATATTTTCGAAAGCTTGGGTTTTTATCTTCCTTCGAAGGTAAATTGTTTGGTGGAGACATTACAAGTGGGATGGTGACAGCGACGTGAGATTGAAGTCCGCTTCCCATTTCATTGAACGCCGGTGGTTATGCACGCCGAGCAATTTCCCTGATCCCCCAAGTTTAAATTCAAGGATCCGTCAATGATATCGCACTCAATCAAAGGCGACAGGTTATTTCTATTAAAGTTTGGGGTTGAATGGAGACTAACTACAATGCTTGTTTTATTGCTAATATTTCACCCGGCGCTTCGAATGCAATGCTTTGGCGGATTTGTAAAGATAAAATTTATAATGTTATAGAAATCGAAAATAAAACCGCTTGTATGAATTTACAATCTTTCAATTCTCGTCTTGAAATTCCGATTTTCGGTGATAAATTTTTGACTTTGATTAAATAACCCTTTAATTTTCCGCGCCCTCGAATTAAAAGATCCCTATCTGAGATTTTTTACCCTAAATTTTTGAATTTCTTGTAATCTCCCATTTTTCACAGTTGATAAAAATGACGCAGGTGGACGGTTTGTCTGCTGATTTTTTACAATGAAAGTTAGGATCCACTATTGATAAAATCTGATACATTTCACCAAAGTTAAGATGAACAAATATTGATGTTTCCTGATGGATGCTTTTGTCTCTGTTTTTTATTTATCCATGAAAAGGTCATAAAAATCATTGTAAAAGTACATTTTATTTTATATTTTATATTGAATATGATTAAAAGTATCTGTTACAATAACATCTCAGACAAAATGGGGTCATTTTTGCTGATACTTCAGAATGTGGAATCCGCTCCCCAGAGAGGCTCCGCTGTCAGATCCAATAGATTCCTTTACATATCGGAGTATATAATATATAATATGAGGAATATACAGGATATAACGGGTTATAAGGACGGGATTAGTTATACGGGGGG
>VKOC01027038.1:0-14148 GCA_009364415.1 Spea multiplicata
ACAGGCCTCTCTCATCTTTTGTAAGTGGGAGAACTTGCACAATTGGTGGCTGACTAAATACTTTTTTGCCCCACTGTATATATATATCCCAAAAATCTGTGACTTACCTAATGGTGCCAGTCAGGGAGGTCCGTTCGGAATAAGCTTAAAATACCTACTTATTTTAACACCCAATAAATTGGCTGTGGCTGTTTAGCAATTCAAACAGGGCAAATGCCCTGGTCTGGATGGGTTACCTCCCTCTTCTGGGACCTTACCTGACTCGAGCCTTAAACTCAATCCTTAAGGGAGGTGCCATTCAACTCTGACAAATGTCAGCAACAATTTCATTGTTGTTGAAAGAGGGGATGGATGTAGAGCAATGCAATGATTATAGACCAATGTACGTCATCCAAAGAAAATGCCCCCACAATGCCACAATTGTGGTGATCGCGGGGGCACTGCTGCTGCCCGGGTGTCTGGGCCCCCGCCCGAACAACCCCCGAGCCTTTGATCACTCCCACCGGAGAGATTTTGCAGGCTCAACAGGCAATCGCTGGTAGACCGGCATTCGCATTTTCATCTGCCACAGGCAGCTTCAGGGAAGGAGGTTCTGTGTTGATTGGAAGCCCATGCAGACAAGCAACAGCAAGAAAGAGCTCCCACCAGCCCCAACCCTCCCCTGCTGCCCAATTGCTTCATTAAAAGCGATTGTGCAGTGTTATCCCCTTCAGTGCCGCATTTGTGTATGCTTGTGGGGACTAAATGTCAGTCAATGCTGTGCTACATGCTGTGCTACATTGAAAGAGTTTTATTTTTTTAAAAATAAATCAATAAAAAAACAGGGTGCTTCCAGGTCAATTGTTGTGAGTTAAGAAAGTGGGCTGATGATGATCGGATCACTCCTGGCCAAAAGGAGAAATCTGATCATCATGACAGCCCCTGGCTGACCCTGCCCTAGAAAGAGAGCAGGGTCATCTAAGGTAATAATGAAAAAAAACATGAATTATTAATAAAAAATGCATTATTACCTGAACACTTGTCAGTGACATTTTAAGTCACTGATTATTGATCGGTTTCCTTGATCAATGTCAGTGGCCTAAACTTGTCATTTACAAGTAATCTAATAAAAAAAAAATATTTTAAAAAATGTAAATCGTTTAGAACGCACAAAATATTTTTTGGGACTTAATCTCCCATCCACTAGGGATTATAGTATTGTAGCGATGACCAGATATGCGATAGATTGGATAAAACAATCAAATGTTTATACCGACGTGTTGCTGGACCAAGCCACGTCTAAATGTGTTTCCCTGCTATCCTTACTGCACACTCCAATACATAGGCTGGAGGGAGATGTTCTGGAGAGCCCCCTCTTAAACACTACGATACAGGCATGGAAACAGGCAAGGCAGCGTCTTTGGTTACAACTGGAGGTTAAGAAATGGATTCAGCATGTGCCTAACCTGGAGATCGCTGATGTCTATGATGCAGTGAGTGCCACTTGTAGAGCTCTGCCAACTTCCATGTGTAACCCTTTTTTTACCTTGCTCTGCTGCCAGGCTGGTAGTTACATATTTCAGTGACGCTGGTGACAGGAAACCTGAGCCTCCACAATTGCTGGGAGATCGGGACATCTTCTTTCTTTATGCAGTGCCTCCACTCAGTGATTTGTACTATGTTGAATAGGGGAACCCACCCACTGAGAAATGGCCCCTTTCACACAAGAAAATAACACACACAACTGAAATGCTAATTATTTATAGAATATATTAAAATAAACAGGTATTATAATATAAGGACCCAGCTGCTGTGCCTATGCAGTTCAGTTCTAGCAGTGGGTGCACAGTCCTGAGAATATATATATAACACAGATAACTGCCAACAGCCGCTCCCCACCCCAAATGTAGGTGTTCTTCCCACCCAGATGTCCCAGTGTTGGTGCACTGTTGGGGCCCTTGATGCAGGTAGCGCTACCCGGGGAGACAAGGATATATTTATGTTGATAGATATATATTAGTGAAGTACCTCTCCTTAATGTCTTTAGGCAGCTCTGGGATGCTGCCCCTTTAACCTCCTGGCTGAGAATAATAACTGTCTTCCCACACAGATGTCTGTCTGCAGCTCTGCTTTCACCTTACTGGTACAGGATGCAGGACTTGGACGCTCTGGGTACTTGCAGTCTGTCACACTCACTCAGGAACATACAGCACCATGCTGCATTCTCTGCACACTTCTACTTCAACTTCAGTGTACTGCTTGGATGTCAGCAGTACACACACTAAAGGCAACAGGTTTACTTCAGGCCTACTTACAGGGAGGGCAGTCTGTCTCTCTTCCTTCTTCACTCCCCTGCTTAGCTCTGCTCTTCCAGAAGTTTCTTCCTAGACCCTCTCCTCTGATAGGCTGAGAAACATTTCCCTAGCTTAGGAAAACTGACATATGTCCCATAGAGATACTGATTGGTTCAGAGGAGACAAGTAACCTGGTGCTGGAAGGAAAGGTCAGTATCCATGACAACCCAGCTGTAATGTTATTAGACAAAATAACTGTACTGGGTTACACATGTATTCTGATATGCATCATAAAATTGTTTGTTATGCTTATTACTCTCTTGAAATATTATACAAGATGGGGCTTAAATCTGATGCAGCAGATACGTATAGGGGTAATAGAAAACAGCTGTGCATTTTTATGGCAGCATTCCACAACACAACTTTACACCAGTGGGTACACCCTACCCTGTTGCAATTGAAGACAAAGCTATTGTACCTGATGCAGATGGACTAGCTGGAGGCTAGCCTTGATAAAGAGGCACATACCCAATGTTTTTTCAGATATGGCATGGTTTTATTAACCCCTTAATGACAAAGCCCGTACATGTTCGGGCTCAAAATGCATTATTTTCATAGGGTTTAGGGACCCCCATTGTCCTTAAGGGGTTAATAGTCAAGTCTGCATCTTCAATGTTTGGAGGTTCTAGAATCAAAATCAAAAATTATGGAAAAAAAAGCCTTTTATATACTGCATTTGCTCCATTATAAGCCGACCCTCCAAAATTTGAATATTAATTTATAAAAAGAAAGAAAAAGCCAGAATATAAGAAAAAAAGTTTTACTAGTAAATATTAATTCACATGTAGACTGTTTTTTCATATTTAATAAAAACTATGAATGAGAAAAACACATTTTTTGTTTTTATTTGCTTTTATTTGCCAGCCTGCCCCAGATATGCCTTATACCCCTTTTATGCCACTATGCCCCAGATATGCCTTTTAACCCCCTATATGCCACTCTGCCTCCCTGAGATTCTTTTAACCCCCTATATGCCACCTCATATTCAATTTAACCCCCTATATGCCACTCTGCCTCCCTGATATTCCTTTTTTAACCCTCTATATGGCACTCTGCCTCCCTGATATTCTATATGCCACTCTGCCTCCAGAACACCCTTATACCCCCCCATATGCCACTCTTACCCCCCCCAACTTACCAGTGCATCCCTAGACTTCTCCCCCAGATTCCTTGGTGTGTAGTGGTGGCAGCCAGCCAGATGCACGCAGACAACTGCCGCTGCTGCTGCCGGCACTTCCATGAATGCACTCATAGAAGCCCCGGCAGAAGCAACGGAGGTTGTCTGCGCGCATTGCACAGACATCCACTGGCTGCCGGAGAGGAGGATCCAGGTCCCCTGGATCTTAGTCTTATAGTCAGACCTCTATTTGAGGTCTGATTAGACGATGACCTTGAATATAAGACGATGGTTATTGTTCAGAGCATTTGCTCTGAATAAACCTTGTCTTATAATCGAGCAAATACGGTATATAATATCATTGTTTTTTTGTCCCTCCTTAAAAAAAAAATAACCACACTTTTATTGAAAGTAAGTAACACCAAAATTGGACAGAAAAAAAAATGTTAAAGGCAATCACACTCCTATCATGCTAAGTCAGCCAGTACATGCCGGAATCTGGGTATGCCTGTGGACATTGCTGTTACAGTCATATATATTAATATTGTTATTGCATTTTTTTGTCCAAATTTGGTGTGTGACTTATTGTGTGGTTATTTTTTTTAATTTATTTTTTTTTATTTATTTTTCACACTGCTTTGTCGTTGACCACCTCTTTTGTGTTTTTGCCCCCTTGTATATCACCCTCAGCCAGCACTATGTGTATCTATGCCCCTAGCCTGCCCCTCCCATTAGTATTGATTTATGTAATGGCTCCAGCTGTCCCCCTTGTGTATTGATGCCGCCAGCCCCACATTGTATATTTATCCAACCACCCAGCCCCCTCTTTAGTATTGATTTATGTGATGCCCCCAACTACCACCCCCTTGTGAATTAATGCCCCCACACCCTTGTATATTGCCTCCCCCTTTAGTATCATGTCAGCCCTGGCACCCAGATTGCATCCACAGGACGTCCCAAAGCATAGGACTTGCCATCCTTGCCCCCAAACAGCCTCCCTGTGCCATGCTTCCCCCCCCATTTACACATCCATGCTACCACACACATATTCATTTAATTTACTCATTCACAAACATGGAGCTGCAGCTACATCAGCCCCTATGTTAACCTGGCCCTGGCTGCAGATCTCATGCGGGCCCCACCTCGAGGTCCAGTGGGCCGCATTCGACCCGTAGGCCGTATGTTGGACGCCCCTGGTCTATTTGCTTTCACTGAACTAATGGCTTTACAGGAAGGGCTAAAAGGGGTACAATGGCACAGACAGAAGGGGTGAAAGCGGACTTCTGGTAGCAATTTCAATAATAGAATTTAACACCGCATTTTTGTCCTAAAAAGGATTCCATCCCGAGCGGCTTCGATATCATTTCACCCGGACCAGTGAGAGGGCCCAGCGGTCCAGTGTTTCTTTAAGTGTGCATAAAACATTCCATGATCTATTGCAGATGCAGATGGTCAGGTCATTAGTATACAAGGTACTATTGATCTGACAGGTGACCTCTAGAGGCTGCAACAGACATCACACCTAAATGAGTCTGGACAGACAGGGTGGAATCCTGACAGTATCGGTTACTATATTGTGTTAGATAGTTACATAGTTCATAAGGTTGAAAACATACCTAAGTCCATCAAGTTCAACCCTTCTACCTAACCTTCATATTCTTGATCCAAAAGAAGGCAAAACCCTAATTAAGCATTCTGTTTAACCCTAATTAAGAATTCTGCAAAAATGACAAACTACGAATGCAATATACGAAAATAAAAATAGGATTTTTGGCTAGCTTCTAGATCCAAGCCAAGTTTGTCAACTGTAGTGATATGTGCATATTAAAGGACTGTGTTACTTTAATAGGCAGGGGATTCCCTGAGTAGGAGGGGTTTTATGTGAGCACGTGTTGATGTTAGTTGAGCAAGTGATGTTGTTACTGATTAAAGAATAAGCTGTTCATCTGAAGTGAGTGTCAGCATTAATTATTCTGCAAGAACCATAGAAAACACAACATCAACCACTGCTATATACCGTATTTGCTCGATTATAAGACGACCATGATTATAAGATGACCCCCCAACATTTGAGTATTAATTTAGAAAAAAAAGAAAAAGTTTTATTAGCATTTTTCATATGCCTTATACCCCCTATGTGCCACTCTGCCCCCCAGATATGCCTTATACCCCATACGCCACTCTGCCTTCCTGATATGCCACTTTGCCCCCTACATGCCACTCTGCTGCCCCGATATGCCTTATACCCCTATATAGCACTCTGCCTCCCCGATATGCCACTCTGCCCCCATATGCCACTCTGTCCCCTGATACGCATTTACTTTGAAAAAACCTAGTCTTATCATCGAGCAAATACAGTATTATTCTCAAGGAGAACATTATTGATGAGACATTCCCTTTTAATAGTTCTTCATTAAATTGGACGCAGTGTGTTTCAGACATTTTTGATTACTGAATGTTTATCACTAGATTACTAGACTAGACAATTTCTCATAAAAAAAGTTTTCTGGTTGGGATTTCAAAGGAAATCTCCAGTATAAATAATATGTTTGCTGTTAACACTGCATGCATATATTTTAATTTCATAATGTTATTTTCAGCCATTTAAGCGCCAAGCATTTTTAAGAAGTTTAAGCATGCCGGTTGAAAACACAAGAATATCTTCACCTCCTTATGAACAGAAGCGGCCATTCTTACAACGCCAAGCCTCAATCACTCAGACCATAAAAAGGTATTGTTAATACTGTTTGTTTCTTATGCATGTATTGTTTATCCAACTATTTATGGACATTCAGACTTTTTTGTTTTTTATATTTTTTATATTTTCTTAAAGGAAACATGTCATGTTTGAGAAAATCGGCACTATCCCTGTGAATGGACAGCTAGCTGACAGGAGACCAACATTTTTAAGAAAGTGCCAACATTTTTCTGAATTTTTGTTGCAGTCAGACAAGTGCATGTAGAGTGATGCATGTTTTTTTTTCAGATTAACATTTTGATTCCCTGATATCATTATGTAAGGGTTTGGATATTCATAATGAATAGTAATATTAGGGAGTTAGAACATCTATACTTCAAACACCTGGTTTGCGCCACGTTAGTGAATTCATAGAACAGTAGAATTTGATTGCAGAACCATTTGGTCCATCTAGTCTGATTGTTTTCCTGATGTAAAGACTCAAACCTTAATCCATCCTTGGTCTTAGATTCAGGATAGGTTTGTGCCTGTCCCATGCATGTTTAAATTCTCTCCCTTCTTTAGCTTCTGGGACGCAGTTCAAATTATCAATAAAAAATCCTCACATTGCAGGTGTGGTTGTGGCACTGCAAATGATGAATGATGAAAATACAAAACAGGGAAGAGCAACACCTAAAAAGCATAAAAGGCATAGACATCTAGATTCCCAGGTTGCTGCTAAAATAATAATGACCTATATATATATATATATGCATAACAAATTAAGTGCATACCCAGCAAATCTCATTCAATAAACACATGTCTAAGGCTTAAATGTTGCAGAATTTCATCACACTATATGACCATATATTGCCTAATCCACCATTACATCAAAGTACCCCATATTTCATGGCTATATTGCTTAGAAAATTGGATTTTGAAATTGCTTTCAGGGAACACTTTCCCACCCATAAAATTCCAAATATTTTCTATATTCTATTGGCTTTGCAACTCTGCAACACACTAAAAAATAAAAAAATAAAAAGGAGTTTCCATATTATTGTGCCAAGATATAGCTGTTTTGTCCCTTTCATCAAAAGTTGACCCACAAGACAGACACTCTTTTAACTTGCTCCTTTAAAAATGTTTTTTATACCATTGCAAATGCTTATGCTACCACTTCAACTTAGCTGCCATTCTAGCCCAAAACGTTGAACAAAAAAAGCATAAGCGTTTCCTCCAGCAGATTCAAATATGTAAAATATCTCCTGGTCAGATCATGCCTCAAACACTTTTCACTGCGAAAGGTCAAGCAACTACCATATTTGCTCGATTATAAGACAAGGTTTTTTCCAGAGCAAATGCTTATAATCGGGTTCGTGTTAAAATCAGACGGACTAAGATCCAGATCCCCTGCAGCACTGCAGGGAACCTGGATCCTCCTGTCTTAAGCCCCCCCATTTAACACTCTCTCCCCCCAAACTTACTGAGTCCCTGGTGTGTAGCCGGGACCGCGTATAGACGTCTACGCGATTCGCATAGACAATTTCCGCTGCAGCTGGAAGGAGGTGCGGTTATAAGTGGGGTTGTCTGCGTCCATCGCGCAGACCTTCCCTGGCTGTCAGAGTTCACCAGTGCGGGGAATTCTCTCTGACAGCCGGAGTGTGTATGTGCGATGGACGCAGCCACCCCCCGCTGCTAACTGCACCTCCTCCTGGCTGCAGCCCCGACTACACGCCAGGGACTCAGAAGCACCGGTAAGTTTGGGGGAGGGGGGAGTGTTAAATGGGGGGCATAAGGCATTTCTGGCGGCAGAGTGCTCTATGAAATGCCTTTTAACCCCCCTTAATACCACTCTACCTCCAGAAATGCCTTTTAACCCTCTATATGCCACTCTGCCTCCTGAAATGCCTTATACCTCCCTATATGCCATTCTCTGCCCCATAATATGCCTTTTAACCCCCTAAATGCCAGAGTGGCATATAGGGGTATATGGCATTTCTGGAGGCAGAGTGGCACATAGGGGGTCAAAAGGCATATCATGGGGCACAGTGGCATTTAGAGGGTTAAAAGGCATATCATGGGGCACAGTGGCATATAGGGGTATAAGGCCATTTCTGGGCAGAGTGGGAAGCCTGGGGGCAGATGTGCATAACTGGGGGGCAGGTAGGAAAATAAAAGGAAATAAAAACTAAAATATTTTTCTCAATCATAGCTTTTATTTAAAAAAATAGTTTACATAGTTTACATGAATTAACATTTACTGGTAAAACTTTTTTCCTATAGGGTTGTCTTATATTCAGGCTTTTTCTTTTTTTCATAAATTAATAATCAGATTTTGTGGGGTCGTCTTATAATCGAGGAAATATGGTATTCTATTAAAGGGTACAAGGCCCGACAGTTTATTAGCTAATAAGCTAAGACGGATTTTGGCTAGGTCATGTTTAACTTTACAAAAACATATGCAATATACAATCCCAAAAACATTGCGGAATCGTTTGCAAATTATACAAAAAGCTCTACAACATCAGAGCCTTCCAGTATTACCTACCATGGGAGGCATCTCCACATTTTTGCACACATTACCCACCCGCAACTGTCTGTTGAACCTCAAGGACAACTTTGCCAGCCAATTACAGATTTAGAGGTCCTAGAGGACATAAAAAGTCTAAAGTTGCACAAATCCCCCGGACCAGACGGTTCCTATAACGTGATGGTTATTCAATGATGGTTTCACCAAGTGCTATTTCCCACAAGAATTCCCACTCCCACACAAATGTTCTCACTCTGACCTACTTTTATGAAACAAAAAGCCCACTCATTCAATTGAATCTATATGCAGTCTAGTAGCTTGGATCCAGAAAGCGATTACACTTACGAAACGGTATTTTGGTCATGTCTCCAAGACAGCCTGCTTTTTATACCTAAATGAGAGGAGGTGCTGGGGAGATTATTTTTGTTGGAGGAATGGGTGAAGGCCTTTACTAACCTTTTCAGATATGCAAATCAATGTCAAGAAGGACAGTTTTAATTTTAATATTAACAGTACAAGTCAAATGTTAGATTTCTTGGCTATTTTTGTCACTTCTTTTTACGGGTAAAATGTAACAGACTATTGTTGTGCACTGATAGACACTTACCATTGTCTTGGGAACAATATGGATCTGCGAGGAAATGCTAGATGATATAGGAGACCTTCCCAAGCCCCCCTTTTTACCTCTCCCTTATATAGTAGCACCTGTCCTTGTAAACAGTGGACAATAACCCCTTCTTGACAAAGGCTGATATTATTTTTGTACCCTTCGTGACAATGGCTGTTTTAACATTTCTGCACTGCTCGTGTTTAGCTGTAATTTTCTTCTTTTCACACAATGTTTTTTTCAGGACAAGAAGGACTTTCCTTAGATGACATTGTTTTGATAGTGTCATATTATTTACTATTAAAAAAAGTATAAAATATGTGGAAACATTTTGAAAAAAATTACTTTTTCTAACTTTTACTTAAAAAATCTTTTAAAAAACCTGCTAAATAGATTCTACTATTCATCCTGAGTTTAGAAATACCCAATGTTTTTATGCTTTTTGTGCATTTTCTGTTATGGGGCAATAAGTACAGGTAGCGTTTTGGTATTTCAAAACCATTTTTTCCAAATCTGGTAATTCTTCCCTCCATGTGCTATTTCGGGTATCTTTGAAGCCAGCCAATGCAATTTATCCCATAAAATCATATATTTTTGAAAACTAGACACCCTAGGGTATTTCAAATGCTAGTATTTTAACTCTTTCCATGCACTTATTCTACCACTAGTCTTTGTCAAACTTTGTGGTAGTCATTTTTTACATTTTATTTTTTTACATACATTTTACTTCAGATATAAATTAACAGGTCCAGGTATATGTCACTGTCATAACACCCCAATATGTGTTCAGCAACATCTCCTGAGTACACCAATATCCCACATGAATGGCTTTGCCTGGCTGTTTGGGGGGCGAAAGGGCCACATTTGGGGCATGCGCATTTTTCTTTGCGCAAAGTTGAACTTTGACATTTGGTGATCCAGTGCCCATGCCCTATTTGGTACATCTTTGAGCTTTGCTATTTCAGTGTGCCCTATAAAACCATATATTTTTGAAAACTAGACACCCCAGGGTATTTCAAATGCTGGTATTTTAACTCTTTGCATGCAAACATTTTACCACCAGCCTTTTTTCAAAGTTTGTAGTAGTATTTTTGTGTGTATTTTTCCTCCACACACCTACTTTAGGTATGAATTTACAGCTCCTGGTATATGTTGCTGTCACACAACACCACAATATATGTTCAACAACATCTCCTGAGTACAGTGATACCCCACGTGCATGGGTTTGTTGGGTTTTTGGGAACTAAAAGGCCACATTTGGGATGTGTGCCTTTTTCTGATTGGAAATTTACCCTGTCAAATCATACATGTTTTAAAAGTAGACACCCCATGGGCATGCCAGTATTTTAACTCTTTCCATGCGAGAATTGTTTTAAGCTAAAGCGCTAATTTTATATATATATATATTTTTTTTACCTTGTTTTATTTATTTTTTACATTTTTTTGGAACTTGAAGGTTCCCCTGATGGTGACATCAGTGGGAAATTATTTTTTTTCCTGGCATATAGTGGCAGTACACATGGGTGTTACTCTTCCTTAGGGACAAGGATCTGAAATACAAAGAGTTAAAACCCTCCCCCTTCCCTCACTCCTCCTCCTCCTTACCCATAAGACCACACCGGACCAAACACAGCCATTTCTTCCTTGTCAGGGACGGACGTGTAGTTCGGTGGGACACATGGGTTGTGTCCAGGGGGATCCCTCCTCTGATTGCTCCCTGGGTGGTGAGCAGAGTGAGGTAGGAACATCCGCATCGGCTGATGTTATGGAACAGAATAAGAGTTCTCTCTTTAAGCCGGCAAGGGAAGGAGCAGTAGCACAGCAGTGGAACGCACACCCGGGAGGTGTTGCATTTCGCAGAAGATCTGATTGTGTTACAGATCATGCGCGGATCCGATCTTCAGGGCACAAAATTTAAATTTAAGCTGTGCAGTCCAGTCTGACAGCAGTGGGGCTTGTCAGTACTGGATATCCGTGGCACCAACCCCCCACATGGATTGAGGCCTTTTAAGGTAAGATTAATTTATCTTAACCTTGTAAACTGTAACATTTTTTTCTAAAAGATTTAGGCTCCTTTTAAGTCCAAATATGTTTTGTGCACTTAGTGTGCCACCCCCTTGCCGGACGGCTGAATAAAGGAGTTTTTGCTAAGAAAACAGGACATGCCGTTTATGGGCGTTGGCTTCTAGACAACCTTGCGCATAACCATTCAAGACTGCATCTGTTTATGCTTTGGAACCCAAGTTTGATAGTCTCATTCACGTTGGTTCCTGAATCTATTCTCCTCTGGGGAGATTACCAGGGAGTTAGCCTATGGCCATAAACTCAGTAGCTAAACTGGCTTGGGCCTGGTTAATTTCCACCGGGGAATACCAGGTGTTAAAAATCTACTAATTCAGGCTCATCTTGTGAGGAGTCAGAAGATAAAACTTCCCTTCCTCCACAAGAGCTTTCCAGGCGATTACAAGAGGTAATCCGTGAGAAGCAAAGGATTTTGAATGTTGCCTAAGATGAGTATGTTCCAATCTTCAGCATTCCAGTGCAAGTAGCATTGTCTAGCACTTCAGTGGCTAGAGCTCTAGGCATCTGGCAATAGGCATTAGGCCTATGGCCATACCACCCTGTATGCACCTGATCTCGTCTAGATCTCAGTAGCCAAGCAGGGTTGGGGTTGGTTAGCACTTGGATGGGAGTACTTCCTGTCGAAAGAATCGGATACAGAAGTATCTAGCCAATTTAGGAAATTGAGCCTTTTATAATTGTTGTATCTGACAAAGAATATGTGGCCAGGAGAGCTTTTTGGTTGCGAACACAGCATGTAAGTCGGCCTTGTTTGATTTAACATTTGTAAGGCATAAACTGTTTAGACAATTGGATCCTAAGGATCATTGCAGACGGAAATAATTTTAGGCAATAAATGCATTGTCACCAAGTATGGAACAAAGTGCGGAAGATTTGCCTTTAAATGGCCAACACAAGCCACTTTCGTTGTGAAACATAATTTTTTTTAGAACTTTGACAGCCAAATCATCACTGGTATTGTTTTGTTTCTCAAGCCGGTGCTCGGTCCGGCATGTTGCTGACAGAGTGGATGGATTATTGGGAGGGGCTGGGGAAGACCCGGCTGTCATGGTCCATATTGATACCAATGACAAAGTCAGTGGAAAATGGAAGGTCCTAAAGAATGATTTCAGGGAATTAGGAGATAAACTGAAGAAAAGGACCTCCAAGGTAGTATTTTCAGAAATATTACCGGTGCCACGTGCAACAGTAGAAAGGCAGCGGGAGATCAGGGAGGTAAATGCGTGGCTAAAGTCATGGTATAGGAAGGAGGGTTTTGGCTTTCTAGAGCACTGGGCTGATTTTGCGCTTGGGTACAATCTTTATAGCGGTGATGGATTGCACCTAAACGGAAGAGGGTCTGTTGTGCTAGGGGAGAGGATGGCTAGAAGGCTGGAGGAGTTTTTAAACTAGTGGTAGGGGGGGAGGGACACAGAGATCTTGAAAATGGAGATAGTGCAGAAAGGAGTGGGGCTTCAGATCAGAACAAGGGGGGTGGAGATGGGGGGAGGGGCAAGATCAGAACAGAGGAGGTATGTATTAATAAAAATTCTCATAAAATTCAAGAGACTCAGGGTAATATTAAATGTATGCTTGCTAATGCAAGGAGCCTAAATAACAAAATGGGAGAACTAGAGGCAATAGCATACACTAACCAATATGATATAATAGGGATAACAGAAACATGGTGGGATGAGACCCATGACTGGGCAGTTAACTTAAAAGGTTATACATTATATAGGAAGGACAGAAAAAGCAGGAAGGGAGGAGGAGTATGCTTGTATGTTAGCAACGAGCTAAAGTCAAATATTAAGCATATTGAAGGCGACAAGGGATTTGTGGAAGCTTTATGGGTAGATATCAACTTGGGGCAAAAAAAAGGAAAAGAACTACTGGTTGGGATCTGTTATAAACCACCTAATGTTAATAATGATGAGGAAGAGCAGCTGTTAGAGCAAATTGAGAAAGCTGCACATCTGGGTAACGCGTTAATTATTGGAGATTTTAATTACCCGGACATAAATTGGGATAGAGGGACTAGTAGTTCTGCAAGGGGATCCAGATTTTTGAACCTGTTAAATGACACCTTCATGTCACAACTGGTACAAGCACCAACTAGAAAGGATACTTGTTTGGATCTGGTGATAACAAACAATGTTGATCTTGTGTCTAACATTCAAGTGGGGGAGCACTTGGGTAATAGTGATCACAATATGGTCTCTTTTGAAATAAACTCAAAAAAGAAATTGCCCATGGGGAATAATAAAACGTATAATTTTAAGAAGGCCAATTTCAATAAGATAAGGGCAGCTTTACAACTTATTGACTGGCAAAAACTCTTCAGGGATAAAAATACTGAGGAAAAATGGAGTATTTTCAAACAAATATTAGAAGGGTACACTTCTCAGTATGTACCACTAGGAAACAAATATAAAAGAAACAAATTGAAACCGATGTGGCTTAGTGGGGCCGTTAAGCAGGAAATTAAAAATAAGAAAATGGCTTTTACAGCATTTAAATCAGACGAATCAGAGGCATCCTATATAAGATATAAGGAAGCCAATAAAGCATGCAAAAAGGCGATTCGATGGGCTAAACTAGAAAATGAGGGTGATTGCCAAAGAGAGCAAAACTAACCCCAAAAAATTCTTTAAGTACATAAATTCTAAAAAAAACAAAGAATGAAAACGTAGGTTCATTAATAACAGAGAGGGGAGTGTTGGTTAAGTAGGACCAGGAAAAAGCAGAAACTTTAAATAACTATTTTTCCTCAGTATATGTTAAGGAGGGACCTGTGGCAATGGATATACATAGGACCAC
>VKOC01027040.1:0-13346 GCA_009364415.1 Spea multiplicata
GGTATGCTTGGGCATGATAGGAGTGTGATTTCTGTTAATTATATATATCTATCTAATTAATTGTTATTGCATTTTTGTCCAATTTTGGTGTGTTACTTACTTTTGATAAATGTGTGGTTACGTGACTCCACTGGGTTCCTGCTTTTCCTGGCCAAGATGCTGCTCTCACACTGCGACCAAAACGCAGGTAAGCAGCCCAGCCCCTGCGGACTATTATATTCTGCCTTTTTTTTATTTTGGTATTTTGCCGATAATGCCCTTTTCGTCCGATATATTTCGGCCACCGATATATCGTGTATCTCTAATTCAAGTTACTTGTAGTTAAAAGGGCAACTTTTTTATTACTAGTGTCAAAACAGGACAGTTGTGGTGATTACATGGCGAAGCCAATATAAACAAACATTAGCTTTGCTCATTAATCTAAAGTGGCAAGAAAAAGTAAGCAAACCCTTTGGTTTAGTTTTGTTTGTTAATTGTTCATAAAATGCGATCTACATGCAAGTCACTCGTATAGACGTACACTACGTGCTTAAGCCAATGACACACAAACAGTGTGATCTTTCATGTCTTTATTGAAAACACCCATTAGAAAAAATGAACCCTTGGATTTAACACCTTCAATCCCCTATAGACGTACCGGGACGTCCAAAAAACGCCCACTAAGAAACCCCTATGGACGTCCCGGTACGTCCAGCCCTTCGTGCAGCGTCAGGGACACATCCCTGCCACTGCACGGGAGACCAGGCTGTTTGACAGCCTGGACTCCCCACTGATAGCAGAAGCCGGCTTTCTGCTGTCTGATCTCCTATAACAGCTTCCGGCATGAAAGCCGGTAAGCTGTTACACTGTAAACAGCCAGATCGCGCGTCTGAAACTGCGCAATCGCACGATCTGACTGTTTACAGTGTAACAGCTTACCGGCTTTCATGCCGTCACTGCGTCACACTTGACGTAACTCGGAAGGTCATCGGATGACGCATCGATGAGGTCATCGGATGGGTCATCGATGAGGCACAGAGACTGTGAGATCACTGGCATGTTCAGGAGGTCCCTAGGAGGACCTCTAACCAGTTCTGTGTAAAAAAAAATATATAAAAAATACAAAAAAATGTAAAAATGTTTTAAATAAAATAAAAAAATATATAAAAAAACATAATAAAAAAACTTACATCCCCATTGCCTAGCATACATACTAGCCAGTAATAACCCTCCTGCCACCCGTTCACAACCCGCGCAAACCCCGTTAAGCCATAGGCATAAAAAATAATAACAAAATTGTACACCTAATAGTATGCTGCCCTGGTGCTGGATAAGTCTGGAAAATCTATATAAATTAGGTTTTCTGAAATCAGGACCCTAAATTGATAACTTGGGGGGTTTTCGCATCACTTTACCATAATTTTGTGAGGGTTCAGAGGAAATGGTAAAAAAAAAAAGAATAGTGTTAATTTCTCCCCATTCTAAATTTTCAGCTAATCATCCAACTATAGTATCAAACGAAAGCTCTATCTCTCCTTGAAAAAACAATATATAGTTTACATGGGTACACTATTCACAGGAAAAGAGAATAATCGCTAAACCGACATACCGCAAAAATGGCAAAATTGCTCTGGGCTTTGAGGTACCAAAAACCCCTGGGATTGAATGGGTTAATAACTGGTCTAACATCCTTTAACAGCAATAACCTCAAACAATGCATAGCCCCTTCCTTGCCATTGATCACTTGCACAGTAGCACTTTTTTCTGTGTGCATTTTTTTTTTTTTAGTGGTAACATTTTTATTCCATCAAATAATTGCTATATATAATTATCTAAATAAATGACATAAGGTTGTTTTTAAGTGACATCATAACATTTCGACATCTTGCCATCATACGCCCCTGTCCTTTTTGGGATATCTTTGAAGCTGGCCAATTCAGATTACCCCCATGAAACCATATATTTTTAAAAACTTAGGTGCTCCAGGGTATTTCAAATGCTGATATATTAACTCTTTCCATACATTAATTCTACCACCAGCAAATTTGCGATGGTCAATCTTACCTAGATTGTAAGCTCCTGCGGAAACAGGGCCCCTCATTCCTCTTGTATCTGTATGTCAATTGTTGTATTGTACCTGTCATTATCTGTAACCTTTTCACCTGGTACAGTGCTGCGGAATCTGTCGGCGCTTTAGAAATAAAGAATAATAATAATTTTGTTTTTAATCACACATTGTACATTTAGTTATGAATTTACAGCTTCTGGTATATGTTACTACCAAACAGCACCCCCATATGTATTCAGCAACATTTTCTGAGTGATTCCACCCATGCGTATGTAGCTTTGTCAGTTTTTTGGGGGGGATAAAAGGCCACATTTACGACACACGCATTTCAGTTTTTCAACTTGGAATTTGGACATCATAGACAGATTTGAAGCCGGCCAGTTTAAGTAACCCCCATCAAACCATATGTTTTTGAAAACTAGACATCCTGGGGCCTTTGTGTGAGGTAGAATATTTTTTAACTGCAGAGAAAGGAAATTTATTGTAACAGAATAAAATAACATCCACTTTTTTCAATGCAAAGCTACATTGCAGGAGCAACTAATGCTAATAAGATTAAGCATTTCCCTTCTTTCTCCCACAGCACATCTAAAATTGGTAGTACAGTATTAAATATCCTCCGCCCCAACATTTCAGGTGTCCAAAAGGGAAAACCATTGTTGTAGGCAGGGATTTGGCAATCTATTTCAAAGAGTAACAATGAAGCTGCTTGTGAGGACTGTGACAGAAAATCAGGGATGTCCCACAGAAAATTCAACACATAGGAAGTATACTATTGCTACATGTCCAGTCTTCCCTATGGTGTTACTATTCCGTGTTAGACTACTGTTCATCATAATTCCTGCCAATTTTGGTTGACTATTCAGGTTTTTGTCCATTGAAATCATTCAACAGTATAACAGCTTCTATTGATCACTTTGATCACTGACTTGTGGCTATTTACATACATGACCATGATGTTTGCTCTGTTGTCCGTACATACCATCTGTACAGCATGTATATAAAGGACTTGTACAATTAGCTCTCCAATGGCACCTGCTTTATTCACAATGAAAGATTCATATTTGTATTTCTCTAGTTTGATATTGCCTTTAGGCTGTAAAATATCATCAAATGCATAATTCTATACTATGTAGCCTTCCCTCAGACATAGTGTTATTGAGCATTCAGGCAGCTTATTCTGATAAAAACAAATTCATAAGGCTGAGTAAAAACCTGAACTAGATTTTAGTTGACTTGGTGTTACTAGGACTTTACAGATATTATTTGACCTACTTTTTGCAGCAGGGGGCGCCGTTAATCTGCAGATTTACAATATTCTGCGGAGCATCCCTTCTTTAAACATGTCTATGCCAGCCATCCAGCTGCTGATAAATGTGCCTGATTGGTGATGTTCTTGACTGGCCCCAATTAACCTTGTCAGTTGCCACTGGAAACTGTAGTGAGCGCCATATGGCGGTCTGAGAAATTGAAAGGATTGCACAGGGTATCCCTGCAAATGTTTTAACCTCTGTGTTCATAGCCCTAATGCTCAAATACTAGGTTTAACTAAGCATGCTCACCTTTTGAAGTTCAACTGTAAATCCCATTTTTTTTTCTCATTTATTGCATGGTTACATTAATATCTTTTTTGCTTCATACCTTATTAAACAATGTAGGGACAGTCCGGTTTTTATATATTTATTTTTTAGATCAAGATTTTAAATTTTGTTACATTTTTTGGTGACCATGCGCCAATAGTTTGCATGTTTTCTCTTGTTTACTCAGCATATTGTTTTAATGTGAATTTACAAAATTACAGTTTTTGGCAAGAAACCGCACTCACCCACTTCTTAGCTCTTGGTGGCTATTGCCTATGCCCTGTGTAATAAAGTAGAAAATCACCTAACCAATTGTTGACCACCAACATTTGTAGCACATGTTTTGAGCCCCTTCAAATTCCTTCATTAAAGTTCATATTTGGTACAGTGTTCAGTACAAGATTGTGGGTTATTGTGATCATGTTTATGCACACTGATATTGCATGCTGCTTCCTTCAAGCCTGGTATAGCGGTCACTGCATCATGTAGTAGTACCTGTCCCTTTGTATACCCCTTTCTTGCTTTACGTGCTCACCATTCTCCTATTTTGTCCCTCAATTCAGGTGCCATCTACACCCTCCTGGTATTAAAGGAACCAATTGCCATGTGTGCTCCAGCCACAGTCTGTCTGGGTCTCCTGTTGCTTCTTAATATCAGGGGTCAAGGGAGAAGAGCAAAATCAAAGTTTGAATAAGAAGAATAAGATCCTCCTCAAACAGGACCAACCATTTTCCAATGTGTGAAATGTTTTTCTATAATGTGTGTATGTTGAGGTGCCTTTTTTTCGATGGACTGTTCCTGTAAAATACAAACAAAAAACACAATAATGGTTGTAGGCTAATTACCTTTGCTTTATATAACACTGTGCTCTTCTAATACATTTCCTTTCAGGTGACTGTCTCGTTGTCACTTCAAAACTCTTCATAACTGATGTGTTAGGAGAATAGCCCTCACCATTTTTGCACAGAGAGAAAATAAATCAATATTTGTCTTACACTTGTTTCTCAGTTCATTGAACGTGTCATTTGGATGACTATAGAGATCATCGCTTGTTTCTGATAGTATGATGTATTTTTTTTTATTCTGACTTGGAGATCTTTGACAAGGTCAATTTTCGGACAGGACACCACAAACTGTGTATTTCTTATCAACCTGCTTTATACAATGTGAAGCTCAGCTGACTTAAGGCTATATAAGAAAAGTAATTTTGGGCATAAGCTTATACATGTGGAACATCCCCCCAAACAAAAACTAAAACACCAATTCCTCTGGATAAAAATGTCACACGTGTGGCACCACTTCTATGAATGTATTTTATTGCTTACTTTCTTTTAAACAATTTGGACATTATGTATGCACTGACCATATCAACCTTGGTTTATATTGAAGACTACAAATGTCATTGCAAGCTTTGGTTTAATATGTCCCACCTCTTGGGCATCCTAGGATCATATACAGGGCCGGACTGGCCCACCGGGATACCGGTGCAGCACCGGATGTCAGGTCAGTGGCATCCTGTCAGCATAGAGAAGAACCAGAAAGTCAAGAGAAGTAGAAGGTGAGTAAACCAATGTATTTTTTGTACTGTATAATGTTTTTTGTATTTATTAAAAACAAAAAAAATCGGCGTGTATGTAAGTGTGTCCCCCTATATGCCACTCTGCCTCCAGAAATGCCTTATACCCCCCTATAGGCTATATGCCACTCTGTCCCATGATATGCCTTTTAACCCCCTATATGCCAGAGTTGCATATAGGGGTATAAGGCATTTCTGGATGCAGAGTGACATATAGGGGTCAAAAGGCATATCTGTAGGCAGAGTGGCATAAAGGGGGTTAAAAGGTATATCATGTTGCAGAGGAGCATATATGAGGGTATAAAGCATATCGGGGAGGCAGAGTGGCATATAGGGGGCATAAGGCTTTTCTGGAGGCAGAGTGCCCCATGATATGCCTTTTAACCCCCTTCATGCCACTCTGCCTCCAGAAATGCCTTATACCCACTATATGCCACTCTGTCCCATGATATGCCTTTTAACCCCCTATATGGCAGAGTGACATATAGGGGGTTAGAAGGCATATCATGGGACAGAGTGGCATATATTATTTTTTATTTAATATGGCAAGCTGGATTGGCTTGCCATATAAAGTAAACAAAAATGTCCCATGATATGCCTTTTAACCTCCTATATGGCAGAGTGGCATATAATGGGTTTAAAAGGCATATCATGGGACAGTTGCATATAGGGGTATAAGGCATTTCTGGATGCAGAGTGACATATAGGGGGTCAAAAGGCATATCAGGGGGCAGAGGGGCATATAGGAGGGTTGAGGCATATCAGGGAGGCAGAGTGGCATATAGGGGGTATAAGGCTTTTCTGTAGGCAGAGTGCCCCATGATATGCCTGTTAACCCCCTTTATGCCACTCTGCCTCCAGAAATGCCTTATACTCCCCTATATGCCACTCTGTCCCATGATATTCCTTTTAACCCCCTATATGGCAGAGTGGCATATAGGGGGTTAGAAGGCATATCATGGGACAGAGTGGCATATAGGGGTATAAGGCATTTCTGGATGCAGAGTGACATATAGGGGGTCAAAAGGCATATCTGGAGGTGGAGTGGCAAAAAGGGGGTTAAAAGGCATATCACGGGGCAGAGGGGCATATAGGAGGGTTGAGGCATATCAGGGAGGGAGAGTGGCATATGGGGGTATAAGGCATTTCTGGAGGCAGAGTGACATAGGGAGTAAAAGGCATTTCTGGAGGCAGAGTGGCATATAGGGGATTAAAAGGCATATTATGGGGCAGAGTGGCATATAGGAGGGTATAAAGCATATCAGGGAGGCAGAGTGGCATATAGGGGGGCATAAGGCTTTTCTGGAGGCAGAGTGCCCCATGATATGCCTTTTAACCCCCTTCATGCCACTCTGCCTCCAGGAATGCCTTATACCCACTATATGCCACTCTGTCCCATGATATGCCTTTTAACCCCCTATATGGCAGAGTGGCATATAGGGGGTTAGAAGGCATATCATGGGACAGAGTGGCATATAGGGGGTATAAGGCATTTCTGGAGGCAGAGTGGCATATAGGGGGTTAGAAGGCATATCAGGGGGGACAGAGTGGCAAGCCTGGGGGCAGAGGTGCATAACTCGGGGGTAGGTTGTCAAATGAAAGGAAATAAAAACCAAACATGTCTCAATCATAGCTTTTATTAAATATGGAAAAAATAGTCTACATGAATTAATAAAGAAATAAAAGTTTCTTACCAGAATATCGTGAAGAATAATGTGATCAGTGTTTTGTTCCGCTGAATAAAATGGAACTCTTTCATCTAAAAATGTTCGCAGTAGTAAATGTTTTGATCCCATTATGTGTAATGTATTTAATTTATTAGGGCCTTTTAACACTTTTGCTTTCTGGCATTTTAATACAAATAATGAGATAAAAAGAATGGCACATAGTGTGACTCGGGTATGTATAAGGGGTGCGTGTGGGTATAAGAGCTTCACCGTGAGATAAACTATATGGGGCTGGTCTCTAAATTTTTCCAGGGCTGCTTTTCAGTCCCAGTCCGGCCCTGATCATATATCAAGTAATATGCTGCTCTTGAGCTGATTATTCAGCATTTTAAATACTTGGGGTTTACTCACTAGAGAGTTATGGTGTAAACTTCTTGACAATACATTAATTATGAAGGCCCAACCCATATGCGCTTACCTGGCCCTGTATAATGTATAGTTAAATCCGAGAGATGTTTTCATCCTCCTCACCATGTTACACATTATGCAGGACCAGCTATGGCTTTCTTGCTGCAGAAATTTTCCAGTGAAATGAATGATGAATAGTGAACTCCCAAGTTGGCAGAGTTCCCAAGAGATTTGGGGTTTCAACTTCCTTGTGTTACTGACCATTATGAAGTGTCAACATTGGAAGGCTTCTCCATCAAGAAGGGCTAAGCTGACCCCGTATAATGATCAACTCCTCCTCTAGTTGTAGAGGAGGTATAGTAAAAAGTAGGTATAGCGTTCTTAAGCTTATTGTATTGACGATATTGGCGCCTCATGTAAAAATTGTTCTTTATTGTAATATTACAAAGTAATTAGGACTATTGACAAACGTTTTGTTGCTTAAAATGAAATCAACAAATATCCTCATATTTTTTTAACTATAAAAAACGCAAATGTATAGTTTTTACACTTAAGACTTAGTTTCTTATTATTGGTTGTCTTAAGCAGACCTTTGTGTTTTTTATAATACATGTTGGAAAGAGGCAGAAGAAAACAGCCACATCTGCTTGTACTCTTATGTAATTAATCTTTTGGTCTATACGCCATATTGACTCATGCTACAGGTCTCAGCTGTGCCCTGGCTCCTGGCGGGCACTCTTTCTCTGATGTTTCTAGAGGCTGAACTTATGTTCCCCTTGTGCCAAGCAGCTGTGCCAGGCTACAGACATGCACAGGGAAAATGGGACAATGAGTGTAAGGAAATGCAAAGAACTATATAAGGATGAGGAGGGGAAGCTTATAAAATACTTCAAGGGCCAGGGAATGAGAGAACAAGGTTGGGGGAGTATGGTTGGTAAAAAAAAAAAGCTAAAATAGCATAAGAAGTAATATAAGATGAGTTATACTTGCAGAGACAGATAAATTGGTGTTGGCACAAATGTGGAGAGATCTTTAAAATGGCATTAACGTACTCACTGTATAGCCAGTGTCATTACATCTGCTTGTCCCATTGAGCAGTAAGGGAGGTGATATAGGTCACATGCTGTCTCATGCACTGTATGCCTATCTGGGACTTGTTCTGATGACAAGCAATAATAAATTAAGCAGTCTTTAGCAGACTCCCTGCTCTTGACAGACCTGTAGTTTTTTGTAACAACACCCAGCTTCCTATATCTAATGTTATGCAAAGCATGGAGTCAAGCTTTTTAGAAAGATAGCAATGCATAAGGAGTTTTTTTCCATTACAGCATTTAGCATCATCACATTTTCAATCAAATTAATGAAAAAAAAAGTCAAGTGCTATTTGTATTCTGGGATCTGCAGAAAAACTAGTACAAAAATGTCTTGCCTTGCGGTCCTCTTCTGTCTCCTCATGCCGCTGTTGCAAAGGTCGTCAGCTATGGCGGCATGAGGAGACATGACGCAAATGAAAATGCTACAGTAGCAATGGCTCTACTATGGTCCTGTGAGCTTGATAGCAGCCACTGGGACCATGCTATTATGGAAGTGTGGGAACAGTAGTCACTCAATGGGAAATATAAACAGCGAGACCTTTAATCCCTTAATGACAAAGCCTGTACATGTACGGGTTTAGGGACCGCCCATTATCCTTAAGGGGTTAAAAACTAATGTAGGTGGGTTCCAGATGTGCATTCTGTCGTGGTTGTGACTTGTTGCATCAATTCTGTTCATGTTAAAACAGCTGCCTCGAAAACCTCTTCTCTGCTTCCATTAACATCAAGGTCCATCTTCCTTCTCTCTACAGACAATATGCAGATATTTTATTGTAATAAGGAGCCACACAGATTGACCCCGCACTATCCTTAATTTTTTCCAGAAACGGCTAAATGAGGTCACGTGAAAAAGAAAGTACAGCATCATTGAATTCTATTGTTTTACATATCAGGACAAAATAACAATTTGTCAGATTAGCAGGTCTAAAAATTTGGTAAATACAACTTCAGATGAACAACAACGCAATGTATTACACTGATTTATTCAACAAAAATAAAGCTAAAATAGTGAAGCAATGTGTGGAAAAACTACTGCAAATTACTGCTTATATAGCAATTAAGATGCTAAGTAGCAGACAGGTGCTACTAATCAAATGCCATTGATTAATTGACTATCAGCAAGTGTGACCACCTCTATAAAAGCTTACGTTTTAGCAATTTGCTGGAGCATTCAGGTATGTGTTTACACAATGCCAAGGAGAAAAGACATTAGCTATGATCTTAGAGAAGCAATTGTTGCTGCCCATTAATCTGAGAATGGTTAAAAGGCCAAGTAATTTAAAGTCCATCATTCTACAGTGGGAAAGTTTATTCAAAAGTGGAAAACATTCAAGTCAGTTGCAAATCTTCCCAGAACTGGGCATCCCAGCAAAAAATCAAGAGTTACATCTCAGACTCTACAGGCCTCAGCATGTTAAATGTTAAAGTTCACAGCAGTACAATCAGAAAAAGACTGAACAAGTCTTGTTTTGCAGCCGCAGGACCCCAGAAGTATTCTTCTCTTTTCCTTCATCCCTGTAGTTCAGGTATAGATCAAATAAACAACACGTGTAAACAACACTTGTGTATAGCATTGCAGGTATAGTCCAACAGATTAACAAACAAACCCAGCTGTCGCATCCGCTGCATTTGAGGCACTCACCGCAGAGTGAGAGAGAAGGATCCCCGACAGTGGAAATCCAGGACTTAGAGGATCCCAACAGTGAGGAGGCCTCCGTGACAGCAGAAATAGGTACGCACTGAGTAATGTAGCATGGTGAAAAAGCCAATATGCGGAGAACCAACGGATCAGAACAGAAGGGGTTAGTTCCGGAAGAATGGTCAGGGTAGCCAGGTCGGTAATGTAGCAGGTAGTCAGATACGCCAAGGTTTGTAACGCGAGGAGGTAGGCAGACAATCTGGGTCGGTTCACAGGAATCACGGGCAGAGGTGCAGAATCGTATGACAAAGAGTACTCAGGAAATGCAAGGGTCAAAACCGGTAAATAGCAGTAAACTCACAGGAACACTTGAGAAGACCACAACAGGGTGCCTGAGAGTAGCACAGACTGACTTTTAAATCTGGCGCCACTCTCAGGCCCCACCTCTACAGATGTCATGGCCGCACCTCCAGCCGTCCATCAATTCCCCGGGTCCTGCCTTGCCACACAGCAGTGCCCCTAGAGGAGCAACGGATGACCGGAGGAGAGGTGAGTACACTTCTCTGCCTTGAGGAGTTCCCTAAACTGCTCCTCCTTTTCCCGTACCGGCGGTGGGAACAGAGACCACCGGTGCCTCAGGCATCCGTGCGCCGCAAGCGGGGAAACGTACGTGGCCCACGGACCCCGGGGTGATAGTATCGGGTCTCCATGTAAAGCTGGCAGACCCCGCCCGCTGGCAACGGAACCTGAGGGAGTGACACCAGCTTTGCAGGTATAGATCAACTGGGGATCACATGCAAACTCAACCCTTAAGGTATAGATTAAATAAACAACACATAGAAACAGCATACCTGCACATCTACAAAAGAATGGTTGAAAAAGAAACAAATAAAGGTGTTGCAATGGCCAAGTCAAAGTCCAGACTTCAGCCCAAGTGAAATGCTGTGGTGGGATCTTAAGAGAGCTGTACATTAACAAATGCCCACAAACCTCATGGAAGCAACTTTGGGAGTATCTACATGGATGGAGTTTACTAGGAATTCGAAGATGTCTCCCATATCATTCCTGAAGTTTGGTCCTAGATATGTCAGCCCATTTGGGTCAAGTAACAGTTCAGGGTGGGTACCAGCAGAAAGGTTCAAGAGCAATAAAAGTATGAGAAAATCAGGCCAAGAGATGGTGTAATATCTCCACGTGTGGGTCCCGTAAATGGGTATCGTAGTAGAGTGAGGTAATAGATCCAAGATGCTGGGCGCCAGTAAGAGGAAGCGGGAAGAAGTGCCCCGCACTGCAACCACACAATGACTACCACCAGAAAGATTCCTCAAGGTTGCTAGCAATGTGAACGTTGTGATGGCATTGTTGCAGCAACATACCAGGAATGCTATAAATATCGTTATTTAGAAGCTTCTTGGAAATTCTACCACCCCAAATAAAGTAGTGTACCATTTGGTATGTTGGGAGGTTTGGCTGGGACCTTGTTGATACATACGACTGAATAAAGAGTAGTTCATTTTTATACCTACAAAATAATCTTTACTCCATCTAGTCTGCCTATATCGTTCCTAATCTGCGGTCCCAGTACCTATAAGTTATGGATGCCTATTAGAGGTTTTCATACTTCCTTTCAATTCTGGCAATAAACATGCAAGTCCACATACCTTGTATTTACTTGTCCCTTCTACCTTCTGACATCAAGCTCTAAATGAGCTCCAGATGTGAGACGGCTATTGGAAACAGTGTGCGTTTAAAATGCTGGTGTGTATGTATTTCTGTACTGCTGGCATAGAAACCAGTAATATTTTCAGGGCGGTGTAGGGTGCCCTATCTCTGGGAAGTTAGACTGACTGTCTCAATTTAATAAACCCATAATATGTGTGCTCACTGGGAAGGTAGTGGGCAATTTATAAAATTTACAAAGAAAAGGGTCATACTACATTTTTCACATATTTAACAAGCATATACTTAAAAATGAAGTTAATAGATTTAAGTACAAATGAATCACAATTCCCATAGGGAAATGTACTTATCTCTTTTAAGTAAAGACCGTGATTAAAATATTATTTCAAAATAACAGCTAAACTGGCAGTTATTTTTCATTCTTTAATATTAGCCCCTGCTGCCAATATACCTTATTTGCTCAATTATAAGACAAGACAAGGTTATATTTGAGGTCGTCTACTAATCAGACCTCAAGTAGAGAGTCTGACTACAAGACTAAGATCCAGATCCCCCACAGCGCTGCAGGGGACCTGTATCCTCCTCTCTGGCTGCCTCTGCTGCTGCCGGCACTTCCTCTGGGGGCTTCTATGACGGAGCGCCGGCGTGACATAAACAAAAAACAAAAAACATTTTCTCAATCATAGCTTATTAAAAAAAAAAATCATCCCCAGTGTCCCTTTGCCCCCCCCCCCATTCACTAAGCCATACCTCTCTTTAACTTACTCCCTGTAGTTCAGGTATAGATGAAAATAACACATAAAACAGCACTTGCATGCATGTATTATTCTGGATTTTTTTTGTTGTTATTCTGTCTCTCACTGTTCAAATATACCTACCATTAAAATTGATCATGTCTTTGCCAGTGGGCAAACGTACAAAATCAGCAGGGGATCAAATGATTTTTATATTTATATATATATATACATACTGGTATATACAAATTTAAATTTACACTTAATCCTTAATATTAATTTCTTCACTAGTTCTATGGAATCTGCTGGTACTTTATAGTTAAAATAAATTGCAATATGTAATCCAGTATTTTACTGGGTATTACCTAGCAACACTTAATGGCTTCTCACTGACGGTTCTGTTTAATTTAAGGGGAATGCAGAGTGTCACAGATAGATACACTTTAACTGATACTTTGCAATTAACTGAATGCCTGTGCAACACAAAAAAATTTGTTCCGTAACACCGTATTTAATTTTGTATGTAGGGAAATATTTTTCCACGTTACTTCCTTTATAGCAAGTGGCAGTGGTGGAACTACCGGGGTCGCAGGGGTCGCAACTGCGACCGGGCCCTGGAGTACTGCCAGTCAGGGGGGCCCAAGGGGTGCCGAGCGGTTGCTGAAGACGACCGCTCGGCAACTCTTGGCCCCCCTGACAGAAATCCAGGACCCCTCTGCTGGCGGCCGCCGCCTGCCTCAGCGCTTCAACTCCTGTGTTGGAAGCGTGAGGCGTTTGTCTCGGGTGCCGGCGCTTCACGTCATATGACGTCATATGCCGGCGCTCAGCAGTGAAGCGCCAGCACCCGAGACAAACGCCTCACGCTTCCAACACAGGAGTGGAAGGTAAGTGACGGGGGGGGGGTAGATTCTGAGCAGGGGG
>VKOC01027046.1:0-14640 GCA_009364415.1 Spea multiplicata
TGTTTTATGTGTATGGTGTTAGTGTGTTAGTATTTAGCGTTAGTATGTGTGTCGGTGTTAGTGTGTATATGTAAGTGTATGGTGTTAGTGTGTTAGTAGTGTAGTCGGGAAGAACAAAGCGGGGAGTTTCTTGGGACCACTGATGCCTTAACACACAGGGGAGAAACAAATGCCCCATTTACCTTCAGGTCAGGAGAGGACAACTTTTCTCCCCTGAAGCTACAACTCTCATGATGCTCAGCCAGCTTCCCGTTAGTCGCTGGTAAGCCTAGAAAGACGAGGTACTTAGAGAACCAGATGCATGAGAACGCACATACTTTATACATGGTGGACATTAAGATACTAGGATGACGGGATGTCCCTAATTCCAGGGGACAGCAGAGTCGCATTAAATGGACCTCGAAACTGACAGACAGGAGGACCTCGATGTCTTTCCATGTAGCCTACGCTGTAATCAAATAGAGCGGTTATTCTTCCCAGGAATTCCATCTCAAAACGTGGCCATCTTGAAAGAAATCCCATAAGTTTATGCTGTAGATGTTTGGAAGCTGGGCGGTGGACCGAGGACCTTAAGACGAGCCTTTAAGGTGACCTTCAGCCATTACACAAAATTCCTTAATGCGTAAAACGTTTTTTGGGTGGATTTTTCCACTTTCTCCCACCGATAGAAACAGCGGATGGGCGACCACAAGGCTTTATTTAACCGAATTTTCTTTGGATTTGGGCAAAATGTGCATGGAGTTTTAAGGGTGATGACATCACACCTGTGGAATGGAGAAGCTCCTTTATTCACTGTATATCTGTCCAGATCTCCATGCGGTCCTCATAGTTGGAAATACCTCTTAGATCTGCTCTAAAGATTTTCTATCGCCTCTCGCACCTCAGTCGGCGTCTCTCTCCTCCTCTATTCGAATGACACGTTGGGATTTCCTTTCTTCGCCCTCCATCCTCAGAGGCCCTTGCCTTCACTTCCTCTCTTACTCTATCTCTTAATTGTTTTTCGGTGTTTTCCTGTCCCCCCTTCTCCCTGCCTCCCACTCATGACTTTCTTATATCTGTAAGTCACACCGTCCTCCGACAGATCGCCCAGAAACGTCTCACTAACACCTTTCAGGCACAGACGCATCATACGCTCGCAGACATCATGCCGGTGACATCATCCAGAACCCTTTGCTGCATGCCAGAAATATTTTTCCTGCTGACGATACTCTACCTCCTTTCCCTTGTGGGGTCATCCCCAATTCAGGTGAGAGACGCTCCATCGCAAAGAATATCGCAAATCAGAGCTTTTCTTATTTTATTAGAAAATTCAGGTTTCGGACGGAATTCTATGGCCCGTCTGTCCAACTTCTTAAGGTCACAGAATTTGTCGGAAGCAGTTGCTGTTATTAATTATTATTATATTAGAATACTAAATATCTGAAATTCCAAACTTTACACCTAAATATATTAATTTAATACACATAGCGATACCTGTAAGTCCCGCCCCCCCCCCCCGGGAAATGCTACATGTTACTAAAATGGCAAAAATGTTTGAATGTTCCAATATTAAATGAATTATAGAATATTTCATACGATGGCGCATGTCGTGTTATCAGTTCTGGGGCTGACCTTGTTTATGTTGCACGCAGAGTGGATCTCAAGTCTCAAGTCAGAAAGCTGCAGAAGCGGAAGGTAGGAGAAAGTCGCTTTTATCGCTCCTTCATTTTCTGTGCTGTGGTTTCTGTATTTTTCCACTTCTCCATTTTAGACTTTGTGTCCAAGTAAGCCGCCTGGTTACTATTTAATTATTATTACATTATTATTATTATTATTAATTTATTATTATGTTATTATTTATTATTTTATTATTATTTATCATTATAATTATTATTTTTTATTATTAATATTATTATTTTATTAATTATTTATTATTATTAATATTTATTATTAATATTTATCATTATTCATTATTATTTCATTATATTTATTATTTTATTATTATTAATAATATTTATTATTATTTAATCATTATTAATTATTCATTATTTTATGTGGATATTATCTTTGCCTTATTATTATTATTATCTTGCATTATTTCTTTCTAAACGTATAACATATTGCATAATGCACAGAGAAGTTCTGGTGCAGGGGTGGTCTGTGTATTGCCCCGGAACCTGCATAGTTAAAAATAAATAATTATTAAAAAAAAAATATCTATATATAGAGAGAGAGAGAGAGGAATTTAGATTCTGATGGGAGATAAGAGCCATTTTACTGATGCAAAGCAGTCTTCAAAACATCAGCCTTAATAATTTATTCGATTTCTTTCACGAGATGCACTCAGCACTCATTACCCCTCCAAAAAAATACAAATTGTTATTCATGGCGTCTGACGTCACAGTGAAAGGGTCATCATTTCTCCGCATGACAGGGGTGGGCTGGAGTGGTGGGCAAGGAGGTAATAATAATAATCATATTTAATGATTATTTGGCCAGTTTCTTTTTTTGTTCCCCTTTTTTTTTGGGGGGGGGTACATTACCGTCAAATCCACAAATAGAGCATCTAGAGTAGCCACACGATAGGAGGTAGTAACACCCTGACTGGGTCCTGCCTGGGTCCTGACTTGGTCCTGCCTGGGTCCCGCCTGGGTCCTGACTTGGTCCTGACTTGGTCCTGCCTGGTCCCGCCTGGGTCCTGCCTGGGTCATCGGGCTGGATTTGTTTTTTGGGTTTAAAGTGCAGCAGATTGTAGTAACAATGTCTTTGGCACAGATCCATTCTCTTCCTGGGGCCAGTATTGAATTACGTCACACACCAGGGCTAGGTGGACCAAACGGTTCTCATATACCAGCAAATTCTCTTTTATGGCCCCCTCTGTCACACCGTCATTGGGGCTTTTAGGGCCGTAGAACCCTGCGATCCCCTCATACCCAGCAAACATTCCGACCTCCTAGAAAAGAAGGGAAGGACAGGGGGACATTGCCCCAAAGAGGGGTAAAGTAGAGCTGAAAGGCTTCATTTACTCCAAACTGGATTGCTAGTGTTTGTTTTAAATATAATCCTTTTTTAATAAATACAAATAAAATACATAAAAACTGGAGAAGAAGACCCTGGTTGTGTTGGGAGTTCCTTGGCTGTCGGCCTCGCCCTGTAACGTCGGTGGCCCTCATTCTCCCCGCTCCCTGCTTGTAGAGTTATCATTTCTCCCCGTCTATACCATGCTGTATTGTTACTCTCTTCCAGGTCTTAAAATAACGTCGAAACCCACTAGAGGCGGCAAGAAGCCCGCAGCTCATTTTGAAGGTAAACCCCCCAAAAATGGTCTCCGTCGTTTTGAAACCCGCTTGGCTTTGTTGCTTGATTCCGAGCCCTCTTCCTTGTATCTTTCAGTTGACTCTTACAAAGGAAACACTATCCTCTGGAGGAACGACACCGGCAACGCCTTCTTCCAGGGGGGTCTGTCGCTGAGGGACAATAAAGTCTATATACCCAGCAATGGCCTGTACTACGTCTACACCCAGGCCACCTTCCGCGGGCGCAAATGCCCAGCGCAGAGCTCCATTTCTCACGCGGTGCTTCTCCAGTCTGGCCAGTACGGACAGCTCATAAACCTGCTAAGCGCTCAGAAGACAGCCTGCGGGGAGCAGCCTACGGAGACGTCGAGCTCGGGTCACGGGAGGGCTCAGCGGTGGAGCAGGTCCATATTTCAAGGAGGAATCTTTGACCTTGAGAAGGGGGACTTGCTCTATACCACGACCAGTGAGCAGGAATACCTGAGCTGGAACTCCGGGGAGTCCTACCTAGGGGTATATGCGCTGTGAGATGCGCCATATGCGTATTTATATACATATTTATTTCACTAAGAAAATATGAAATTGGAAAACTTTAAAAGATATTTGGTTTTCAATAAGCTGAATATAAAATAATTACATTAATAAAAGAGATAAAAATGTATTCAATAAATTTTCATTTCTATTTAAATCAGGATATATAATTATATTATATATATATTATTTTTTTTAGAAATTTCTTATTATAATAATAATACTTTAATTGCTGAATATTAAAACATAATGTATTAAATTATTTAAATATCTTTGTCACCCGATGAATGAAAGGTAATATGGATCATTACTATTTATAAAAATATTTATTTTCAGGTCTCTTTCTATTAAATATACGTAATTATATATATATATATGTCGAGCTTTGAGGGTCATTTTTAATGATATCCAGTGATGACTGCTGAAATGTAATTGTTGTTCAATAAATTATGTGTTTTTTTAATTGCATGGCCTGATGTGGTTAATAATGGGTGACCCTGAGAATATGCCCTCTTCATTCGAAGATTGGGGTAGATCACACACACACACTAACATGCCCCGACACACATACTAACAAACCCAGATACACACACATTAACATACTCAGACACACGCATACACTAACATACCCAGTCACGCACACATACACACGCTAACATGCACAGACACATACTAACTTACCCAGACACGCATACACTAACATACCCAGAGTCGCTCACATACAAACACGTTACATGCCCAGACACCCAGAAAAATGATTGTAGCTCTTATCATCCCCAACTGTGAGGGTCCTTCCTTAAGGTGCAAATATCCACGGATTGTGCCCTAAAAATTGTGCCCATTAGAAACGGCTACTAATCAGGAATCTGTGACGCGGCGTGTGTGACCATACAAAATTACAATAAATGAAAGGGTGTTATGTACGGCAATCAGGACAAGCTGGAAATAGAACATAAGACTCTTTGTAGACATCATTTTTCGGTTTAGAGAAAGGATTGTAGGGAACTAAAAACAATCTCATGACCTCTAGCACACATCTATCACATGAAGCCAATACATTGGAAAAACGGGTTTTTTGCCCTGGATTTCCAGTTTTCTAATCGCTCGTGTCCTGTGCTCCGTTTAGGTGCTTGGTGGGTCCCGGCTGTCCATATACATATTTT
Source organism: Spea multiplicata (assembly GCA_009364415.1). NCBI lineage: Eukaryota > Metazoa > Chordata > Amphibia > Anura > Pelobatidae > Spea > Spea multiplicata. The sequence continues at coordinate 4,970 of VKOC01027046.1, forward strand.
TCATGGTCGGTTGGGAGTCTGTAAGGTTACTGTTTGTGTAGGAGGCAGAGCCGGACCCCTTGACGGATGGGAAGATTTTTGAGGGGCAACCCTGGCAACCTAATAGACAACAAAAGGACCTTTTACACGCCAATTGATTGCCTTAAAAAAGATAACAAAAAGATAATTCACCTACTTAAGCAATCTATGCATATTTTCTTGGGCTACTACACTAGTGCTGGAGAGACTGTTGTTGACATTTTTGGCCACTAGGTGGTAGCAGAGGACTGTTCCCCAGCAGGCTCTTAAACGATCGGCATAAAATGAACCTGCTATCTGCAACTGTATAAAAATGTTATTATTATTATTACTATTATTAATATTATTATTATTACTATTTTTAATATTATTATTATGAATAATAATAATAATAATAATAATAATAATAAATTGTAAAAATTAAAGGAGGTGGTTAACACATACAGAAAAATATACATTAACACAACAGGAGTTAAGAACCCTGCCAATGAGCTTACAATCTAGCCTTGTGGAACTTTTATACAAAGTTTCTGGCAAGAATTGTGTGCTTATAAAGTTTACAGTAATTCCATAATTTAAGAGTGAGCATGGCATAGTCTTAAATGGCATATAGTACAGTGTTTTCTGGGTGAAAGAACAGAGAATAACAAAAAAAAATCACAAAAAGGACACACATCTTGCTTATTATTATAAGTTATTTATAAATTGCCAACAAATTACACAGGGCTTCTTACAACACAGACAGACTCAGATAAACTGACCCATTAGATAAAGAGGACCCGGCTCGCAAGCTTACAATCTAGAGGAATATTGTACACAAAATTCTAACATTTTTGTTATTCAACTATTAAACAACACAAAAGATCCATTTTTTGTCTAAATTTTAGATTCCACATACATGAATTGTAATTTGTTAAAAATTTCTCCTAAATTAGAATGTTGTGATGGGAATTGGGAAGTTCTTTCTAATAGAATGAAAACAAGGTGCAGATCACTTACTGAACACTAGGTGGCAGTAAATACAAATTCACTAAAGCCTGAACTGCTTCAACTGGATCTGTCCAAAATTAGGTATTTTATATAATTAAAATTCAACATTATAAATATCCAAGATCTATAACTTGCTGTTTTCATGATTGTATGATTATTTTATTTCGCTAAATTAAGTTGCTGGTTGTTGTTGATGAAGCCATTTAATACTTGCATATAAAACACACAAAGAAATGTTGAATTACATATAAAAAATATAATTTTTCATCAGCTGACCTGCAGTTCTCCATTGAACATTATCATGAGTACCTGGTTACTATTTTAATGAGCTGACCCCGTGACTCTTGAAATATTAACCATTTAAGCCAAAACCAGCAAAAGCCCCAACAGCGAGTCACAGGAAATAGGAAGGCGTCAGCTCCAGATTGTGTGGCCCCGAGAATCTGCCCATCCACCCTGAGATTGGGGCAAAATCTAGACACCATCACACCACCCACTGCTTCTGAACCTCCTTGTGCATAATGCTTTATGGCAAGTCCTAGTGAGTCCTCCTTGAGTCATTTCCTTGTTAGTTGCTAATAGAAAGATAAAAAAAGCATATTTCTATAATTAGCAAGAGAAAACGGTATTGTAATTAAGGAAAAAGTCTCTGAAGCCAAATTATTTCAGTGAAGACGAACCAACCGGATTTTCAAAAGATATCAAACTAATAAATTGTTGCAGGAAGCACAGCAGACGAAAGAATAGAATGTCGGCGCGTCCGTCTATCTATAGATTTAAATACGCGCATGCACATATATATACATCTATGCACATATATATATATATACATATATATGCCACTGTGTCTTGACATTTTTACTGTGAGTGCAGGCAGAGATGGGAATTTTCAATTTCTTTTTCATCAAACTCTAGCTTTTTTTAATAATACAGTTTTTATTTATTTTTCAAAATGACTGAAAAGATCCCAATGCCCACTGGGGGGGGTACCGGCCATCTGGCACGCTGGGCAAATGCCTGACTTATACACATACCTAGCTACCTGGAGCCCTACCTTTTAGGAATGCGGGTGGGTGGTCCCGCTGATGTCAGTGGGCGGTCCTGCTGATGTCAGTGGGCGGTCCTTCTGATGTCCGTGGGCAGTCCAGCAGAAATGGTTGGGCGATCCCACTGAAAACTGCCAGTTTTTTTTGGGGGGAGTGGGTGGGGAATGGGGCGTGCTGACGCTGCTTCTCAGAGTCACCGCTGGAAAACTCCGGATTGTGGGAGTTGCATTCTGACTCCACCCACTCCCCGCCCATTTCCCCCTTAAACAGTGGCGCGTCCCGCAACATCGGTGGAAGGGACACTGACATCAGCAGGACCCCCTGAGACGCCAGCTGGACTTCCTGCCCGTATCCCCCAAAGGGGGGGCCTCTGGGTAGCCGGAGCCATAAAGTTCCCAGGTATGGGGGTATTGCTCCCGTGACCCAGAGCCTCTCACTGGTGACCTGGAAAAACCCCTGAGAGTTCCCAGGTATGGGGGTATTGCTCCCGCGACCCAGAGCCTCTCACTGGTGACCTGGAGACCCAGAGAACGGCGCCTCAACCGAAAAAAACCCCTGAGAGTTCCCAGGTATGCCTCAGACACCGGCGGCAGATCAGCCGCGGCAATGTATGGCCACCGGTTGGACATGCGCGGCTGCACGCTACGTGAGCATAAAAGCGTAATGTGCAGCTTCTCACATCCAGCTGCCAGACGTACTTAGGTCATTAGCCGGCCGACGGCCTTCAGGTTTCCTTTCCCACTCTGGATAAAACCTTTGAACGTTTTATCAATACAAGCATGAGAACCGGTCCAAAGGCCTCTAACGTCTACATAGAATACACGTCCAACGTCACCCACGCCACTTGCTGCTGAGACTCTCTATTGCCACACGAGCGGAATCATGAAATCGTTTGCCGGTAATAAGGTGCGCGACCTTTAAACGTCTGGAGGCAGCAGCAAGCAGCGCGATGAAACGCTGCTTTCATTTTTCCTCCTCGCTTCGGAAGTCGAAGCTATTGATACTCGGGCCCCACCTTTAACAAAATGTTCAGCATCAAACCCCTTCCTAAAAAAGATAAAGTTTATCTCTCTGCATCCAACGTTTCAGAAAGACAATTATTGTGCCTGCCCCCCCTGCAAGCAGGGAAAAAAAAAAAACATGGCCGCTTGTCAAGTTCACCTGCAGCTAAGTATCAGGCTAGTCACATGACGTCACAGTCGCTTCGCTGTCTGGGATCCACCCATTCCCAACCAGGCTACGCCCCATCCAAATTCTTACTGGATGTAGCCCATCCCCTGTGCATAGTTAGCCACACCTCCGATCACAGCCACACCCAAAGATGGCGGGAAGCTCATTGGAGCCATCCTTGGCCCGCTCTCTTCATACGAGCGCCAAGATGAGGTGAAAAAAATGTGACTTGGACGGAATTGTTTGACCTCCGAGTTTAACAAAGTTCAGAAAACTGCCGACGTAGCGCGTTGGTTCAAGAAAAGGGTTTCCTGTATCCAAGGAGGAACTTCAGCAGCTGCGTTCTGCCTGCTTTTACTCGCATTGTTTTGTCTCTCACCCTTTGCTGTTGGAAAACCTAAATTTGATTAATATAGAATATAGTTGGTTGTTCCATCTATCCGCGGAGATACGACCCACGAGTCTGCTGTTCCTGAATAAAAGTATGGAGATAATTTGTGCATTAAGCAGGCGATTGTCCTCCTTAACTCCGTCGCTCAGAAAGCCTTTCTTCTCCTTTCCTTAGTTTCTCCTCTCCTTTCTCTTACTTCGCCTTCCCACTTCTTTCTTCCCTCTGTCTCTCTGCCTCTCCTCTCCTGTCTATATTTCCTCTCCTCTTTTTCCTTTAGATTCTCTCTTTTCCCTCCTCTCCTCTTTTCTCTTGTCATCCCTCTTTCTTCTCTCCTTTCTTTTTTCTTTTTCATCCCAACTCTCCTTTCTTTCTCCTAAGCCGAGCATTTTAGCGGCCATTTATAAATCCGTGTCTATGGCCGCTCCTCGGCTTCCCCCTCCAACACGATTGTCCAAAACAAAAACAGAATGACAAAAGTCGCAGCCCTAGGCCCCTGGGCCGCCCCACAGCACGCCGCTGGTGAATGCTCTCCTTCCAGGACACAAGGTAAAGAGCCCCTTCTGCTAAATTATCATGGGGTCCGTCCTCCCACCTCCCATTAGCCCTTTTAACCCTTTAGACACCAACGCGTTTCACAAGGCCACAGCACTTCTTATGTAAACATGGTCCTAGGAGGTTAACCCTTTATTAATATGCTCTTCCTAACATGCAATTATCCTGTTGCCATAGTTTAGGGAAGATTTTTATAGCTCGGATTTGGTGTGAAAAGTTGCCCAAGATCCTTTCTAAAATAGTTTCTGTCACACCCAGAAGAGTTGGCGCGCCTGAAGATGCCGCTACCCAGCAGCAGCGGGTATTCGGAAAGGATATTTACCAAAAGGATGTTTATTTAAAAAAGAATCTGTTCCTAATCACCCGGATACAAATGTATCATCTTCATGCCGGCAGATTGGCCGTCTAGTCACCCAGGCCTTAATCAGTCATCTTAGATTCAGGAGCCACATGCCTATCCCATGCATGTTTAAATCCCCTCACTGTATTACCCTCTACCACCTCTGCTGGGAGGCTGTTCCACTAATCTACCACCCATTTGTAAAGTTTCACGACCTATGGGCTATGAATGCCAATAAAAAACATCACTTAGGCTTATACAGAAGATATAGCTGCTCCCTTTGGCATTCTTTGTAATCATGTTGCCTAAATATATATATTGAAAACGCAAGATTATACGTTAAAAATTACATACTATGCTTTTTTTAAATTCATTTCAGATTTGGGTTTTATAACTAAAAAGTTAATCATTTCGATATCAGAATGGATGCGGAAGAGAAAAATCTATTTTGAGAATGTGGTCTTCGTATTCTTTCTATGACTAAAGCCCTCCGCCAAGCTGCGAACGGCGCTGGTGGTTCCCTCCCAACGGCAACCATGACCAATTCTGTACCCTTCCACCCCCTAATACAGAACTCGTTCCGCTCTATGATGTCATCGAGTGTCTCCATAACGCCGGCTGGTGAATGCCTCGTTGCCTTGTCCTCGCCGGGGATTGAGTAGCCCGAGCGTAATAACTCATACAGTGATTCGTTGGGTTGAGTAAGATGCTGACTGTATCGCCGAGGGCCAAGGGATACACTGTACCCGTGAACTGGCACCCAAGTCCCTCTGACACCCTCCCCCCCAATGCTGGGTAGAGAGTATGAGAGAGTATGAGAGGTGGATCGGTGTTGTTGGAGCCACGTCCGCTTTCATGGTACACATACACACATATATACACACACATAAACATACACACATATATACACACACATATGTATACACAGACACATAAACATCCACATACATACACACATATACACACACATAGAAACATACATCTACACACATATACACACACATACACATTTGTGAATCAGAGGCAGGCTAGATCATCTGATAACCCAAATATTCTTCTTTTCACCCTAGAATGTGTTTGGGTTTCCGGACGAAGCTCCTGCAATGTTCCCCCCGTCTTTAAAAATGTATCGGAGGGACCTCGTTCTGCACCCAATCGAGTGTAAATCCCACTGCGATCCTCCAATGACATGGGGGGGTTTCTGTGGGGACATTAGATGGAGGGCCGCCATTGGTGGAGAACAACCGGTACCTGTGAATGGGGCAGGCGCAAGATCCCATACCCTCAAACGATTTAGTATGCGCTGAAAATAGGAAGCTGGGCGGCAGATCAACAAGTGTTTAAAAAGCGGTGATGGCTACCTGGCCGGTGATCGTGGATCTAGTAGAGAACACGGGCTGTATGTATCCTGACGCTGCGAGAGATCATCGCTAACATTCTATTTTGGTTTCGCCGTACTCAGAAATCCATCCTCTCTCGTTTTCCGTTTCCTTTTAGGTGCGTTTAGAAATTTTCACAATTACACCACAGAAAAAACTGTTCCTTTTTCTAAAAACATTCCCCACAAACAGAGAATTGTCATTTTCACCGACGTCAGCTCCCCGGGCCCGTTCCTCGGATATGCGGGACGTTATCATTTTATTTTCATGGTACGCCATTGTACGGCGCTGACGAGTACGACTGCAATATGTAAATTAAATAATATTACAAATAATAAAAATATATTTTTTTTTTAGATGTTGGATTTCAGTTGTTTGAATCTTTTTTTAGCCAGTCTTTTTTATTATTGTGGTTGCAAGGGATGCGGGTGTGATCTGGTCCCTAAAGGAAGTAGCAGCAGTGTACTTCCTGTACTATTCTTGATGGTATGCGCCCTCATCAGTGATGTCATAGCTCGGCATCTTTGATCACTGGTATGAAAGACGCAGTTCTCTCTACCGTAGCCTCTGGGCCACCAAATTTCGTAATTGCCCTCTACACTGTAATCATGCAAGCAGGGCCCTCTCTACATAATGTATCGGTTCATCCCTTGCGGGACGCGGCCAGGACTGCCCTCTGACATCAGGGGGCGGTCCCGTGATGTCGGTGGGCGTTCCCACTGACGTCGGTGGGCGTTCCTGCTGAAGGCAGTGGGAAACAGCCCCATTTAAAGGGAAAACGGAGTGGGGAGTGGGGAGCGGGGCGTGTCAAGAACCTGGAGAAGCGGAGAAGCAGTGCTTCACCCAGCAATCTCAAACCCGGAGAGTTCCCAGGAATGATCATGGTCTGTCAATTCTAGTTTTGTAAGAATATATGGACCGTAAAACGTTCTGTGTCCATAAATAAAATATAAAAAACTAATTAATAATAATAATAATAATAAAATAATAATATGGAGGATGGCATTGGTGGAGCCCTTCTCTCCCATAGCCTTTCTCTCCATGCGTTCCGATCACAGAATCTTTATATCTCTCGTACGCTCGGCTATAGGTCTGGCTCGTGGTTCCGAAGCCACAAATCCTTCTCTCTGATGTCATCTTCCAGCTGCCGTCTTGCACTGCATTCCGGTTCCTGGAAATTCTTTACTGGGTGTAACAAAGAATATGTTAATTCCGAATGCTGGGAGTAATGAGCCAGGTATCCAATTATGTAGGCGTGCGTTTTACTAGGTGCTAAAATTAACTCAGGTTCCATCCCGTAAAGTACATTCTGTTTACTGAAAGGGTTTTTTTAATGTTACGGGGATAGTGGACCTCGTCGACATAATGGCGCTAATTGTCGGATAAGCAAATCTTCCCTTTAATCATTCAACAAAATTAAAAAAATAATAATAATAAATGAACCTGATTGGCAGGTGAATGTACCGCGCAAAATTATTTTGTACCCAATATTTACACTATTGGATTCTAATGAAATATGGACAATGACTTAATTTACTGCAAAAATAAATAAAATACATTTCAGATTCATATCCTAACATAAATTATGGCATTTAATTCAAAAATTATAATTAAGTATAATATTGTTAACATTTACAAGCTGGAATAATTCTTAAATTAATTTATGATGTGAACAAGAAAGAAAAGCATTATAAATAAATTATTATTATTAATAAAATAAAAATAATAATAATTAATCTCTCTATATATATAATATACATCATTATTATATTAATAACAACATTAATAATTATTGTCTAATTTATAGTAAATTATATAGGATCTATATATAGCAAATGATGTTTACTATATATTCATTATTATTGTTTTATATAGGCGCGCTATCAAATTCCATAACAATGTTTATATATTAATATAGCAAATATATAATTATATATATATATAGTAAAACTTAATCAACTGTAACAACTGTAACTGAAAAAATATCTGCTATAAAGAGATTTAGATATTTTGTTCAAAGTAACCATAAAGCGGCAGTAGGCAAATTAGGCAGCTACATCTGACCTCATAGTTTCTTTAAGAAATTCTCTGTGGTTTTGTGCGTTTGTGCAATCTTTGTAGTGGTTCCCTAACTTGTAATACCAAGCGGCATTGATGAAAGGTTAAGAAGAGGGCCATGAGGCCACTGCTGCCGCTTCGGTCGGCACAGAGTGATAAAGAACGGCGGAAAAGGATAAGTTCGATGTTCTAAAAGTACCCAAAATGTACTCAATTCCGTAGCTCCGGTATCTCGGCCCTCACGGAAGAGTCCTACGAAGGCCTGTGATTGTTGGTTACGTTGAGCCAGAGAAATATTCCAGGAACCATTACCAACTAATACATTTGTTTTAAATATGCCCTTATATATTATATGGGGAAAATAATCAAATAAACAAAATTGATTTAAAAAAAATACATATATATTTATATATAAAACCACAATAAATATAAAAAAACAATTAATTTACAACAGCCTCCTGATCTCTTATGAAAACACAAAGATTTATAAAGAACAATTTAGGTAAATCCAGTTTTAAAAGTGGTTTTGTCATCGTTGCAAACAATGGAATGGTCAAGTCAGCAGAAGAAACCATTGGTTTCTATGGCAACAGGACGATTAATCGTTATTTTTTTTATATCTGTGTAGTGGAACGCACACATTGCCCATCGATTATACCGGGAATCCACCGACTCCCAGCCGGTCTCCCAGGTGCAAAAGTTTTATTTCATTATTATTGTTTTAGGTTTTTGGGGACCCCAGTGCTATTGGGGTTCATTTTGAGGAAACAAAATTGGACCATTCCATTGGTTTCTTGGGTAATAAGACCATTTTTCAGACTTGGACTCGAATAGACTTTTTATACACAACCCATGCTGTGCCTAGGGGCATCTGGGATTTAAACACCCCCCCCACCACCACCAGCCTTACTTCTAAATCATCAACTATGAATACATGCGATAAAATTAGATATTTAAAATAATAATAATCATTTATTTAAGGGGAAGCATCATGGTGGGGTTCCCTCAGCTAAACATAGCATCTGCATAAAAAAATGAAGCAATAGCGTAAAATTAGATCATTCTGGGGAAAAAAAAGTACATTAAATGACTCTTCAGGTTTGCTCATGGTCCTTCATAAAAGTGAATACAGAAAAAAAAGGAAACTCGCTTGCGACATTGTTACAAAGAAAGAACACGCAATGGAGTGAGTTCTCCCCCTATCTAATATTAAAGTGAGTGCTGGTGGTTTCAAGCATCACCCGACAGATGCGGAACCGGTCAAGATGAGTTTGCACTCAACCCACTACAAGGATGTGGGTATCCTGTTAGCCACCGGTCGGGATGAGACACGCTTCGTTACACTGCTTCGTTACACTGCTTCGTTACACTTTCCATCACAGTTGGGAATCGCATTATCACACAAGCCTGCGCATGCGCCCATCGTGCCCCAGCTGGCTGCGCCGTCCTCGCTGAGAGACAATAACCCCGGTTGTTCTGTCCTCCTACTTGCTTCTCCTGCCGCCGGCACCTATGGTTCATTTTACGAGTAGATGATTAGCGTGAAAATTATTTCTTCCTCACAATGAGTGCTTCTTTTTTTTTTTCTCATGCTTTGAGATTTGGGCCAAGTCGGAAAATGAGATGACTTTGTCCCCAAAACAGCGTTGGAATTCTTGTAGTTTTCTGAAATGAGTAATATAAGGCCGACTGCAGCCTCGTAGGGAACCTAACCCTACTTTTGCCTA